>WEIV01021037.1:51413-106247 GCA_013390005.1 Calyptomena viridis
GGCCTGATTTCCTCCGTGAAAAGCATTAAGACCACAACCGCAGCAAGGAAAAGGTCACTGTTGTGAGATCCTTTATCTCTCTTGCTTCTGCTTTTCAAAAGTTTTCTAAAAACCAGATTTAAGAAATTCTGCAAAATATTACACTTTAAAGTAGTTCATTTCAAAAATACAAATGGTTCCAGTGGAGAGACAGAGCAAGATACCTGCCTTTGATAGGCAATGCAGTGATTGGGGTCATATGAATCTCCTATTATAAACTAAAGGGGTTTGAGTGCAATAAAAATTTTTGCCTGCATTTTTAAATATAATATTTGTATTTAGAAATTCCTTCCCAATTTGTGTGTTCTGCTAAGTCTATTCTTAGCTATGTTTGCCTTTAGATGGAGGATATTACAGCCCCAAAAAGCTTGAAAATTACAAAACTATCCAGAAACTCAGTCGTCACAAATTATGATATGTGGGTGTATAGTTGAGCTCCTCTTTGAAAGAGACGTAAAGGATATGGAAGGCAGCTGAAAAGCAGATGGAGTGAATATTGTTAAGAAAAATCCCATGAAACAAACCCAAGAATTCTTTAATTTGTTTGTGTTTGTTTGGGGTGGGGTTATTTTGCATTTTTTAAACTAAAATCCAGTTGTTTCTGAAATAATACATTTATTATCAATATATTAAAAAAGACACCAGTTTCCAGTGTAATAATATTATAGGCCTTTGTAGATGAAAAATCAGCAACATCATGAATGATTGAAATCTAGAGTAACAAAACAGTGGGAGAGTAATGCAGTAATCTGTATGAAACAATAATAATTATAATAACAGGAAAAAGGAAAAGCAAGGAATATTAGAGAAACACAACAAAGATTTTTTTTACTTTTCCTTGAAAACATTCCAGATTAGAATTTATTTGTTGCTAAATAACATGCTACTGGATAAAATACTTCGATCAATGTTCTCTGATATTTTCCAGGAGCTACAGTCCAGTCTTTCAGGTTGAAAAATGTCTTTGAGATTTATAATGCATTTGTCATTTGGTGAAGGGAATTCTACTCTCCAGTTTATTTGCTTTTTGGCAATCAATAAAGCTATTTGTACAAAAGTCCCTTTGAATTCATCTAGTCTGGTATTTTCATTTCTGTGAAGTAAACAAACATGGGATAAATAGGAATTTTTAATTTAGCTATTCTATTTGGGACTTGAATCACCTGAGACTAATAGTTTCAGAATTTAGAGGATCAAAACACATGCATGGGATCACTTTCATTTTTATAAAAATCTTTGGATAGCAAAATCTAGTAAACTTTATTGAACAAACTAAAAGGTTTCTAGCTGGTAAAAAAAAGTATTAATATAACTACTGATATTTAACAAAATTTAATGCCTTAAAACCAACTTGTATTTCTCATTTGGCTGTCAGCAAGCTTCTGCAGACTTCATTGTTTCCTGTGCTTCATGTTTTGGGATTAATTTGTAAGTCTAGAGTAAACCTGAGTTTGAAAAATTGTCACCTACCTCTGCACCAGTACTCTTTAGTTCACAGTATGTCTGAGNGTTTGCCTTTAGATGGAGGATATTACAGCCCCAAAAAGCTTGAAAATTACAAAACTATCCAGAAACTCAGTCGTCACAAATTATGATATGTGGGTGTATAGTTGAGCTCCTCTTTGAAAGAGACGTAAAGGATATGGAAGGCAGCTGAAAAGCAGATGGAGTGAATATTGTTAAGAAAAATCCCATGAAACAAACCCAAGAATTCTTTAATTTGTTTTTATTTGTTTGGGGTGGGGTTATTGTGCATTTTTTAAACTAAAATCCAGTTGTTTCTGAAATAATACATTTATTATCAATATATTAAAAAAGACACCAGTTTCCAGTGTAATAATATTATAGGCCTTTGTAGATGAAAAATCAGCAACATCATGAATGATTGAAATCTAGAGTAACNAAAACCAACTTGTATTTCTCATTTGGCTGTCAGCAAGCTTCTGCAGACTTCATTGTTTCCTGTGCTTCATGTTTTGGGATTAATTTGTAAGTCTAGAGTAAACCTGAGTTTGAAAAATTGTCACCTACCTCTGCACCAGTACTCTTTAGTTCACAGTATGTCTGAGAAGCACTTCTGCTGAAAAATGGATTTTCTGACCATTCAAGGATATATCCTTGAGTATCCTTGCATTGAGGCAAGCTCTGCCATCATATTCCTTCTTCCTGCCTCCTCTGGGGTGTTTTGTATTTCAGTAGCAAAAGCCAGTGTCTAGACAGCATCCATATCATTGCTTCTCATTCTAGTCATTACTTTCTACAAATTATCTGTCTATTATGTGTTACTCATGTCTCATTTTAAGCTTTATAGGGGTGCTTCACACAGAGATACTGGAAGCATGTAAAGGCAGAGAGATTCATTGGCTTTTCACATCCAAGACTTGGTCTGTGACAATATAACCTTCCTAGGTTATGTTTGCTCTCCAGTAACCCAAAGACTTCACTAGTGGCTTTTTTTTTTCATTTGAGGCTTATGTAATCACATTTGTTTATGACCTAATATGTGTGAATTTCTATGTATGTATAGATACATCTTTTGTTGGTTTCTGTGTCTGTCAGTAACTTTCAACATGAAGCCAGTTTCAAGTTAACAAGACAAAATAGATGAGCTTCCTAAAATTAATGTGAAAATAAGCATTCAAGTGAAAACCAGAGAACAGAAAAGGCAGGAACACTTCTACTTACCTTTTTTCATTTGGCTCGCATCATAGGCCAGAAAGAGGAGCTGTCTGATTGTTTCACACTGACTAACTGTCCTGTCAGCATGCACTCACCCTGCAAATTAGACATGGCATATACTGCCACTTGCCTAGGCAGGAGAGGCAGGAGGGATCTGTGTGTAGATGTAAGAGTCAGGAAGGAGCAGTAAAGAGGGAGAATGAGGGGAGAGGTATGACATGGCAATAGCAGCCAAGGGCACATAAGATGAAAAACTGCTCTGAGGACCAGAGACATGAATCACCTTCCTATTATAGTGTCTTTGTTTCTTCTCTGCTTGAGGAACCATCTGCTTGAGGAGATCATAATTACTTAGCTGACATCAGTTAGTTGGATGGAAAAAGGACATGTAGTTTGAACTACTTCATAACTCAAGATATTTTACATGGTGAGAGGTATTTTGATTCTTGAATAATTAGGACTCTTATTGATAATGGCTTATTGATAAGAACAGCAATAAAATAGAAGTCTGAGATGATTTTAATGAATGTTCATAGTTAGCTAGAATAAAGTGCTTTGATGGCTGGTATTTTCAAATAATTGCCTCATTAACCTTAACAATATCAACCTTTTCCCTTTATCAAGGTTATATAATTGAATGGACAGACTTCAGAGGAAATTGCAATCTTACACAGAGAACAGCCACTTACGTGGCAGAAACTTGCTTAAAGAACCTGTTTAAAAAAGGTGTTTGTGAGAGGGGGGGAATATTCACACACATACACACAAATTAATATCATTGCATTTTAATTGTGAAAAAAAAATCAGAAAAAAAAATTGTGCAGCCCTGAACAATTTTCAATCATGAGTCACATATTTTATCATGTGTTTATTTGTCAGTGATAGCACCTGTCAATTTCTGGTTTTTTGTAGATAACCAGCAAAGATTACTTCATGTTCAAGCCTCCTCATTCCCTGGCTGTGATTCTTGAAATTGTTTAAATGACAGAAGAACTTGAAGCCCTTGTTCAGCAAACAGGTACCTGTGAAGCACATTACCACTGAAATTTTTATGGAAAACAAAAAAGTCTTACTTCAAATGAAAGAGAACCAAGAAGATGCTGTCTAGTTGTCATTATACATGAAAGATATAGAAGCACCAGTTTTGTATTCTATGTATCATCTACATGTACCCGAAAAAGGATTAAAATGGACTGGTGTAAGACCAGTATGCACCAACATGGTGGCATCAAAAGAAATCAGATTCTTCTGCTGTTTCTATTCTTCAAGTAACTGAAAGACATAATTGCAAGTGTTGGCCTTGCAGGGACAGTGCCTGATGGTAACCATGATGCACTGGTCTTGTGAGGGCAACAAGCTAAGAGCTTCTTGATGCCATCAGTGCTATGTATTCACTTCACCAGGTGGGCTAAAACCAGTTCTTTCCTGCTTTTGATGACATCCTCTGCTACTGAGAGCCACTGCAGGAGCACTGTAAAGGGAGTACTTTACAAACACACTTGGGTTGGTCCCAGAAAACTGTGATCTGAGAAGCTGGAAGAGGCTTGAAACCCAAGAAACGACAGTGGTAGGAGGAGCAGCACTTTGAGAAATATTATGAATTTATCTTTTCCTTAGGGCTAAGGTGAGGAGGGTTGAATTATTCATTGCACACCAAGCTCAGCAGCAGTACAAAGACAAATGATGCACACAGGGGCAGATTAAAGAAGTCCCCTAGGAGTGGAAGGAATCTCCTAGGTCAGCCAGCATATTCAACTGCACACAAAGACTCGAGACATTTCTGAGACATCATTTCAAATAGACGTCTATAAAGTAGTTACACAAGATAAATATGGAAATTTAACTGAGAAGTGATATGGCCATTATCTGGTAACCCTACTTGATACTCCAAATAAAGCTATCATATTCAAAAAGCCTCAGTAAAAAAAATCCTATCCTCATCTCATTTCTATCTTCCCCAGGATGCTTCTAAGCTGTTCTTTTTATCTTTTTTTTAAATTGTTTTTGACTCTTAGTATATCTAAGCTGCAAACAATATAAAATCAACACCACAACTTAAGATGCTGCAGTTTCAAAAATCTATTCTGTATAAATGATCAAATTAAAAGGTAAAGGTCAGAATAGTGTCTTGCTAAAAAGCCTGGCATGTAATTGGAAAAATATGTTAACTCTGAGCTCAACTAAGCTCCCTGTTGTATTTCTTCAGAATGTGTCTTGTGTTTTATTTATGTGTGTAGTGTGTTGTGCTTTTGCCTACTATGATTTGTGCTTGTTTTTCAGTCTGTTCTTGTATATTTGACATAGAACTAATTCTTTCTGGAGCTCATCCTCCCTTACTTCTAACCTAACATGAATTATAGCTTGATATTTGAAATATTTCCAGCAAATAATTTTATCTCGAGTGGGAGGTTTATAATAACGTTCAGAACATTTATCTAAGTTAAACTTACAGGGCACAAAGTTACACAGAGAATCAGGAGTTTACCCAGAGGCATAAAACAATAAATCATTCAGAAAGTTGATAAATATGTAGGGAGGGATGTATGATATTGAACTCAGTGATGCAGTTCAATCGTTAACAGACAAGGTTCAAGGAACAGCTACACAATGTACTGCATTTCTAAGTTACTTATTATGAATACCATTCTTTCAGAATGGCCTATAACTAGAAGTACTCTTGGTTTACAGATGAATGGTAACTAAACTGAGTGTTCTCTAACCCCCTGTCTTTTGACAGAGCTCTGAATATCTTGGTACTGAAGCACTTTAAATTATCTTCAGATAAGCAGTTGAATATATCAATGTGTCCAAAATATTTTGTTGCTTCATCTGTTTAGTCTTTACTTGAAGATACTTTAAAAAAAGGATTTCTTACAGTAAAAAGTGATGAAGAAGAACATACTATCTATTATACATAGTTAATACCGTACATTGGCACTACAACCGTCAAGGAAATCTTGTATGATACCCCTCAAAAAATGCACTGAAACTGGAACAATGAAGGACTTCCTTTTCTAGGCAATCAACATAATCTTCTGTAAAATCAATGGAAATCTTTAATCACCATTAAACTTTTCTGAGCAGAGACTGAATATGAACTTATAATTTGCTCACAATTACAATTTTCTACCTAAAATTTATTTTATTGTAGTATGTAATAACCAAGATCATGTAAAAGCACTGATTTCTCTATTCATTTCAGCAGCAAGGATGATTAGAAAGCTATCAAACATCCAAGCCTCCAACAGTTTTACTCTCTAAGGACACAACTGGAGATGCACAATAGTCGCTGAGCTGCCACTATGCAGCTTGTGCACTATAAAGGAAATGGTGACTTACCAGGTTACTCCACTGCTTTTATATAATGTAAAGTGTATACATATATTTTGAATAAAATATAAACACATATGAAAGTATTTTTAAAGATTTCCTGAAGATGAAATGTGAGAAGAGGCAATCTATTATTTATAGGTGCTCTTAAAACAGTAGAAATTGTCTAAGCGGCAGACTGTCCGTGGCAGAGGTCCAACTAGTTGTACATATTCTGGTGTATTTTTTCTCTCTGTCTTAGGGTCTCTGCTCCAGGAACCACCACAGCTGCTGGGTCTTTCATTTGACACCTGCAAGCCAGCACTCCATACCCAGTATGAAACCAGGATTGCCGAATTTGGCAACCAAAGAAGCAGAGAAAACATTTTTATGATATAAAGACATAGAATGAAGTGACAGGACTGCAGAAATCTTCCATCTGTCTTATCTTAGACAGACGCATTGTACAAAAGTTCATGCTCCAGAAAAGAACTTCCATAGCAAGTAACCCCACCACCACCACAGATTGCCATAGTCCTGTCAACAGAGAAAGGTTAAGTTTGGAAAACATATGTATTTTCAACAAAAATGTTTCTACCAACTTAAACATTAAGATAAATAAGCAGACGGGCAGTCACACAGATGAGTAGATGTCTACTGTAAGTTAGGAACCATGAAGGACTTCAGAGTCTTTCATACTTAGATTTAGGCTGCTGTAGAGAGAAAAATATACCTTCACACAGTTTATCCAAATTATTTACAGTAGATACCTCCTGCAAAGATTGTTGTTCTACAAAGCAACAGTAGCATTATACTACTGTAAGCTTTTGATGAATGGTAGCTGTATCAACATAAAAATATTCTGCCCACTGTGCACCTACATGTAAACTAAAGCATGAATAAACTGATTTAAACCCAATTTCCTGCAGTCAGGTTAAAAATGCAGTTGTGTAACACAAATGTAAAATAAGAATTTCATGTAGAAAACATTCAAGAATTGTTAATCATTTTTTCCCTTGTGAAAAGAATTCAACAGTTATGGGAAATCATTTAAGAAATTTTTCATTAGAAGGAGTTGACCAGATAAAAGTGTGTTCATCAAAGTTTACTCATAATTGCTAATCATAAATTCTTAATAAAAATACAGTCAAACGTTTAGATATAACTTTAACAGGTCATGTTTAGCAATTACTGCACAAAAGGATAAACAAGCCTGGAAATCATTGTTCCCTCAGACTTTGAGACCATGGATTCTCTGCAGATCACATCAGGGAATTAACAAATCCATTCTGGAGATGAGTTTTAGGAGGGTATTTGAAGATTAAGCACTCCTACTATATTGAGTTACTTCTTGGTTTCCAAAGTGAGTAATACATAGATAAGCCTCTTAGCTCCAGCATCTGCAAATAAAATCTAAAGGCCATGATGCAGATGTTCTCCTCTGTTCTAGAAAAGACGCAGTGAATAAAGACCATTGAAAGCAAATAATTAAATAGACAAGAAATAAATGTGTTCTACAGGTGGCAATGCAATGCTTACAAGAGAAATTAAGCAGCAGCCTGGACTTAGCTGCTCAAAGACCTGTGAACTCAGGCTTCCTCCAGATAACATCATATATGTAGTCTTTACCATTCATATGCTATTACTTCTAAAACAAGCCTTACTGGGCACAAATAGCAGTTTAAGTAATTGGCCCTTGCACTGATGAGAGACAGAAGTTCTGTCTTCAGATGATCTTTCTGAGGAATGGTAGTATTTCAAAAGGGATGTCAGGAAGGACATTTTTATTCCATTTTAAGACTCCATATTCCTAATGACAATTTTGTTGAGTAGTTTTACAAAGTCTTTGATGCTCATTTGTTTTGTTTCACAAATGATTTGGGACCACGCTGTCAAGCTGCTACACATACACACAAGATTTCTGTGAATTTCCTGCACAACTTGCTATGCAAGGAATACCCACACCCGTGCACATGCCAAATGTTAAAAAACTACCAAAGCAAGCTACCGTGGCTTGGGTTGCCTCCCAGTAGCTGAAGGCTGAGCATGTGCATGAGTTGGCACACAGCACCTGGCATATAGGAGTGTGCACATACTCTAAACCTTTAAACCATTTTCTTTAAAAGCCCCATTCACATTATGCTTTCAAAGTGCTTGTAATACCTCTCTCTTTTCCTCTCTCTTATCACTTTAACAGATTAATATAGACTTATCTAGCATGTGCATTAAAAAGCAGAAGAGGTAATAAAAATATGAAAGTATAAATTCCTTATCTGCTTTAGGAATTTACACTGGTTTAATTTGCCTTAGTCATTCAAATAGCATGTGACCCTAGTATAAACAAGGACAACAACATTAAAATGTGTTCAGCAGCATTGGTCAAACCGGGTAAACTCATGGTTTAACTTTTTTCATCCAAGGTACACACTAAATGCTGTCATCAAATTCACCACTTTCATGGGAAGCTTCATTTTTCAAATGTTATCAAGACCATTAATTGCCTATGCAAAATACTCATGAAAGCTAATATAGTTTCACCAGCAAGCCACAGATCACCAAAAGGTTTTCTAATGATTTTTTTAATGGGGGAGTGTGGTGGTTTTGAGTGGCCAGATTTTTTTGTTAGCAGGGAGCCCTATGGGGGAGGCTTCTTTGAGAAGCTGATGGAAGTTTCTCCATTTCCAGCAGAGCCAATGTCAGCCAGCCCGGGGCGGGCCCCGCCACTGGCCAAGGCCAGGCCAATGAGGAGTTATGGTAACACCTCTGTGATAACATATTTAAGAAGGAGAAAAAAAAAGGTACAGGCAGACAAACATGGGCGCTTAGAGAAGAGCAGAGTGAGAAGTTGTGATTAACACCAAGGTCAGTGGAAAAGGAGGGGGAGGAGATGCCTTAAGCATGAGAATGGGGCTCCTGCAACCTGTGGTGCAGACCATGGTGAAGCGGGTTGTCTCCCCTGCAGCCCATGGGGGACCATAGGGAGCAAAGATCCATCTGCAGCCCGTGGAGGACTGGAGGACCCCACGCTGGAGCAGATGGATGCTGGAAGGAGGCTGTGATTTTGTGGAGATCCACACTGGAGCAGGGTTTCTTGGTAGGACCTGTGGCCTGTGGAAACCCACGTTGGAGCAGCCAGTGCCTGTAGGACTGCAACCTATGGAGAGGTGACCTATGTGGCAGTAGCACCTGAAGAACTGTTGTCCATGGGATGGACCCATGAAGCAGTTTTGTGAAAGACTTTTTTGTGGAGGAGACCCCAGGAGGAAGCAGGGATAGAACTCTCTCTCTCTGAGCAGTGGCAGAAACAACATCTGACCATAACCACCCCCCCACTCCTGGATTCCTGGGCCACTGGGGGCAGGAGGGAGATCTTTGAAAGAGGCGGGGGGGGGGGAAGGGGTCTGGGAGATCTATCAATCTTCTCACTCTTAAGCTCTGATTTTGATAATAATAAATCCTTAATATTTCAAGTTGAAGCCTGTTTTGCCTGTGAAATAACTAATAAGGAGTTTCTTATGGTCCTTATCACAAAACTTGTGAAACCTTTCATTTTTTTCTCTCCTCTGTCCATTTGCAGGGAGGGAAGTGAGAGAGCGTGGCTGTATGTGTGAGTTCTTGGCATTTAGACAGGGTCAAACCACTACAGGGAATGAGAGAAAATACATCAGAAAAAGCTAATAAGCCTACATATTTGTTAGAAGTACCTGTTGACACCAATGAAGAGCGAACAAGAGACAGTCTCAGAGATTGCATACAAAGCTGACATAGAAATTGCAGGTTGAGGTTACAGATACCAAGTAACAATCACATGAGATCAATAGGCATAGCCTTGAACATTAAGCTGAATTCACTTCACAGTCTAAGAGTTTTGGTAACATGGCACCATGCCTGTTACCCCTGAAAGAGAATCACAACTGAGCACAAACATGCTCTGCCTTCAGACCTAGGGCTAGAGATTGCTAAACTCTTTCAGTCAGAACCACTTAGAACCGGAGCTCTGGAGGAGACCACTGAATGCACACCCTCATTTCTGGCAGGATAAAACGTATCCAAAGCCTTCCTACAACTATGTGTTCAGTTGTTATCATTTGGAGAGAATTTCTTTCTTCACAGTTCATTCCGTGTTTTATTATATTAAACTAGGTCAGCTGAGAGCCTTTGGAAGGGATAGTTCTTTTCCTGAAAAATTGTATATGATCAGATAGGAGAGCTGTCTGATGTATAGCATAGACCACATGCAGACTGAAATGCAGAGCCATTTAGGGAGGCTGCAGTATGAGTTCAGCATGGGGAACTCCAGAAAATAGCCAGGTAAAAAGCCTGTCGCCAGGCCTTAGAAAGAGAAGCAAATAGGATACTTTCCAGGAGAGCCAGAGGAGACTACACAAAACATGTTACAAAGCAGGTATCTACTGGAAGTTATTAGTCTGAGGACAAGACCAGAGGAAAGCTCCTACCCACTGAGGGCAGAGGGAAAAGGAGAGAAATTTGAAAATTCTTTCATTTCAGTCTCTCTCTAGCAGATCTAGTCATTGCTCACTTAGAGTTCCTAGTTCTAGCTGGTGTTTGGTAAAGACTACCTTGACAGGCTGTAATCCAAACAAAAATTTTTTCACTTATAGAAGAGAAAGTTGAGAGTGTCCATCCTGATCACTCTGGCTGGTGCAGGTTCCCCCTGTGCACACTTAAAGATATACAGCTTTATGGATTTCCCAAATTTTCCTACGTTTTTTTATTTAAGAGTAATGGCTTCTATTCAATAGAAGATTCTAATGTAAATTCTAATTATTGTAAATTAAACCAAGTTACTTCTTGTTCTCACTCTCAAAAGATGTGGAGACCAATGGATACTGTCTTTTTGTAAGAAATGTTATATATATATCATCCCATCTATCTTCTCCGTAAAGTCTTCTTTTGCACAGACTAATCAAACCAAAAGTTTCCCATCTTTCCTAGGTAGTCATATTTTCTAAATGTAGCTGCTGTCTCAACTCTTTCCAGCTTGCATACATACATCTCAAAATGTGGTGTAAAAAACTTTAGCTGAGACTACAGTGTGAGTGGAGTCAATGTACATGAAACAATAGCAGTGACAGATCTATTTCTGACATGATACATAAAGACTTTCTATTTTACCTGTTGAACTCTTGATATCAGAAATTATTTATCCACTATGCAAGGAGTCTCTCACTGCTACTGCAGAATAATTATATCCCTCCATATGATACTCCTATTATAATACTTTAGAATATCGTCTGCCTGGTATTTGGAAAAGTACCTGTTATGTTTGTTGATTGGTTTTCACTTTCTAATCCATCATAACATACAGAACAGGTGCTGCTGTGTAGCAGAAACTTCTCCATTCATTCAATTTTTACTTTCATTTAGTATTTTGCATTTGGATTTGATCTTGCTCATGTCGATTCACCTCTCAAATCCAAAATAAAGCAAAGCAATAGAAAAGGTTTGGAAAAATAGCTTGCTCCAAATTTTTTTCTAAATGGAGGTCTGAGTGGACTTAAATGTACAGAACTAGTGAAGACTATTATTTACTATTTATTTATTAAGAGTGTGAAAGATGAAAAATATCACTAGATGAAGAACTTAGTTTTGACATTGACATCACAAGCGCTGAACAGCAAGGATGTGGAGGAAAGTTGGAGGAAGTGGCATCATTCATACTACTCAGCCCAGCTAACTTCTGTTCATGCCTCTGAAGGCATTTGAAAGTCCCTCCAGGATGCTGAAAATAAATGGTCTCTTTATTCCAGCACCCTAAAATATGGGTGAAAATATTGACTTACACTAAACTAGAATTAGGGTTTTGTCATATTGCATGTGATAAACCTTTCCAGTTTGACAGGCAGCAATTGATAAGTATCTCACTACAGTTTTTCAAGTGCTTGTGCATCAACATTACTGTAATTTCATTGCGAGCAATTTCATCATATTTTCCTGAGAATGTCATAGGGAATATCATCAAAAGCCTTACTCAAGTCAAAAACTATCACGTCTTCTGCCTCTCCTTTTGTCCTCTAAACCTGTTACCCTGTCGAAGAAGGAAATTAGACTGGTTTGTTGTTATTTGCTCTTAGCAAATCTGTATTAGCTGTGTTTTACCTTCCCCAGGTACCTTCAAATTGATTGTTTAATAAATTGTTCCAATAACTTTCCAGTATTGAATTTAGAGTCCCTGCTCTATAATACTCAGGAATCTACTTCTCTACAGATAGGTACTATCATATCTGTCCTTCTCCAACCTCCTGGAGTCCTTCTTTATCTTAGAGATAAATGTTGATGGTGTATTCAACTTTGATTATTTACTACTTGAAGCAGATATTAGTTTACAAAAATAATCTAAGTTAAAACCAGTATTTCAAAGGAGAATATTTGCAACATTATATCATTTTATCTACAGGTTAAGACTTTGCATAAACCCACTCTACAGAAATATCATCTCCCTCAGGAGACACTTCTGTCCATTCCTTACAAAGGTATTATTTCACTTAAAAATAAGCACCTAAATTATTATAGCTGGATTTATAGGAAAAGATGAAAGGCAGGAAGAAAGGAATGAAGGGAGATAGGGAGGGAAATATATTTTCCAAAAGGTAAATATAGGCATGTAAGAAGCAGCATCACTGAATGACTCTGAGAATGGTTTCTAGATAAATCTCCATCAATTTTGTACCCTAAAATAACAACAAATAAATAAACAAACAGACAAACTCTTTTGAAGTAGAACAGATGAAAATAGTGAAATAGTGAAACTAGTGTAAGTATGTTTGTCCTTGCTTCTACTTACATACATGAATGACTTTTTGGACTGCTTCAAGGAGACTGACTGGATTTATCCAAACTGAATTTATCCAGATAAACTGCAGCTTCCTCTAGAATATAGCTCTCCCTACAGAGAAGTTTCTTACCAGTTTGAAGTATTTCAAGCTTTGTGTATGTTCCTGGATACCTCTGTGAAGTAAACAGTTGCCCAGATTAAAAGTGGGAGAAAAAGCAGCCTGAAGCTAAAAGACTGTAGGCTTATTTTCCAGACAGTTTTATTGTTTAAAGTTGTCCTTCTGTTTTAGGTGAGAATGAAGTACTCTGCATGGAAATAATTCCTAACCTTGTGTACATTTTTATTTTTTAGCATAATCACTGGTTAACATTACATACTTTGCGCATTTTCCTAACTGTTCTTTATACATAATTTTATGCACAAAAATAATAATCGTAATTTGCTCAATGATGTTATTTCCACTCATGACTGCAAGACCATGGTCTGCTATTATCTTCATTGTTCTGTGAAAATAGTATTCTTCCAGAGAAAATCTTTCACTCCTGTAGCAGCTGGCCATAGAATTATCTAAAGTACAACAGAGGTAATATTTTGGCAACATAGAAGAGTCAGTGCTGAAATTCTCTATTAGTATTTAAAGGAATATACTCAATAATACTAGCAAGTAAATACTGACTGTACTTCAAAACAGTCTTAGGCAAGTGGAAACAGTAGCCCACAGAGAAGGGTGGCTCTGTAAACATAAAGGTCATTTATTGAATTTAAGGGATAAAAAAGGAAACATTGCAAACACAGCTGGCTTTCAACATTTCCTTCTCCTCAGAACAAATTTGTGTCTTATAGATTACAGTAAGCTGAAAGGAGAGTGAGATGTCAGGAAACTGCAAGAAATGCTTTATGAAACAGGACAGGGAGACATTGACAACTGGCAAGAAGCGAAGACAACTAAGTGAAAGAAACATTTCTAAGAGGCATCTCTGTTCACCAATGTCTCTTGTGGATATAAAGAACAGCTTGATGAGTCGGGCTCTGGTTTCAAACATCCAAACCCGATGAAAGAAGGCAAGTTCAGTTTCAGTCCCCTGTTGTTGCATTTTCTAGAATATGCTCTGGAATTTTCTTATTATTTTGTGGAATATTTCTCTGTCAAGAAGCAAAAGAAGGCTGTTTAAGGGATCATTTTTTGTTCCATTTTCTGCTAATTATAGATATAGCATGTGCAGCATTTCTTCACAAAAACAACTTTGCATCCCATATCATAGCATATCACTTCTTGTTTTCTAAGACTGCTGCATTCAGAAATATCCTGTTTTCAAACTGCACCCTTTTTAGCTCTTTCTAGTGTCTTCCCCTTCCCTACAAAACGTTACTCATTGGAATTTCAATCAGATCACTCTCTTACCTACTTAGATGTTCAAATCACCATCAAAGTGCCTTGAGATTCAGGATTGCAGCCAAAGCCTGAAAATTGCCTGATTTCCTGACTGAGTATGAAAATGAGTGAAAATGTGAAGCTTACATGTGACATTACAGCTGATCATGGAGTTGATAATTCAGAAAGTCAAGAGACTGTGGTGAGATTACTGGTCATTGTGCAAAGCTCATCAGACCATCTAACCAAAACCCAGGTAGTGCAGTGTCACAGATGTTAGCTGTTAGATGTCAGTGTCTATAGAATATACTTAACGTGGCTAAGATTGTGTGCTACATAGAGAAAAATAAGAATTTTGTATGAAACTCCAACAAAAAAATGGATGTAACAAGAAGTTCATCTCATTCCAATATAAAAGTATGAGAACTGTTCAAAGAGTTCTAGGCAGTAAGAGATAAGCAAGACAATGCCTTGAAGGATGTCTCAGACCAATCTCTTCAGAGAAATGTCTCTAGAGGTAAGTAGCAATATTTGAGGAAGAAACAATAGTTGAGTTGCAAACACTTCTTCGAAGACACAAACAGGGAAAACAGTGAAATTAGCAATTTACGGGGGGGAAACGGGACACAAAAAGCATGAAATAAAGCAAAAGTGTAGGCAGAATGTTTTCAGAAAATAAAAGGCTCAATTAAAAATAAGAAATAAATAATAATACACATAAGATTAAGTTATTTGGAAACAGTCAAACCAAAGGTTAAATTAGTAAGAAAAGGCTAACTCTAAAGTGACAACAAGTGCCAAAGAAAAGTCAGCAGGATAGAAGGAACACTTTGACAAAGTGCTAATCCCTGCTGACCAGACAGATCCAAGGAGTCCAGACATTCTGGAAGGACCAGACAACTTTCAAGGAAAAAGGGAGAGGAGCACTATGGTGCCAGCAAAAAAATGAGGTAGAAGGAGCATTGATGTAGATCAGAAGATGCAAGCTAATAGTGCAGACAGCATAACTGCTGAGATGAAAATAGCCAGAAGAACAAGTGTGAACAAACATCAGAAGTAAGCCCTTAAGATTTTGAGCAGAGGTGATACTCAGTGACTGGCAAAAAACAACAGCTGTGTCAATCTTTAAGGCCACCTATCTAATTCAGGCAATGGCAGATATGAAACTCATTGTCAGTTTCCAGGGGGGAAGAAATCCCTAAACCACGAAGAATAAGACTTTTAACAGATTCAGACAAGTTATAACGAAAGCTGTAGAGGAAAAGTACGCTTTCAAAGCAGGTACTGCTTGGATGTACTAACCCTGAGCTGATCAAGGACAAAACAAGGAACAGGGCACTTCCGCAGTATGGGAAAGAAAATAGGTATGATTTTCCCAACTTTTTTGTGATTGATATGCAATACCCTATCTGCTGAGGGTAAAGCTTCATTTCTACAGTACTTGATTTATGTATTTCAAAGGATCTTAGCAGAAACAATATCTCCATTAACAACAGCTTAAAATGCAAAAGTACTATTAGAGTTTAATAGGTTCATATAAGCTAATAAAGAAGCAGACACTTCAAGGGACCCATTTCCACTGGTTTTGCTCCTGCTCCCACACGAGTTTAATGCAGTGCTAGAAAAGGTAACTTCAGTTACCTCATTTACCTCATTCAAGAGTGAATGAAGTCTGAACACATTAGGCTTTCATGCTTGATTTCCTTGAATCACTGATTCAAGTTCTGAGGCTAAGAATATAGCAAAATTAGACGTTTCATTAATTTCCACTGTAAAATTTCAGTGCATGTGAATTGGCATCAACACAAAATGATGCATAGAGGCTTGGCTACCGGACAGTTTTATGAACAATTAGGACAGAGGGTAAATACTGTAGTGCCGTTTGAATGTCAATGCTGTCTTAATATTCCATAGTATAATTGTGTTACAGTCACACCTCCCAGAGATATTAAATATTAAACCATTAAATATTATGGTTTTCCCCGTAGCTTCTACTTGCCAGCATTTGAATGCAAATCAGCTGCTGAAGCTTCCCTTGAGGTATTCGCAGAACAACCACCTTTCTTATGTGTTCCTTCAGAATGTAAATGTCACCTATATCACTAAGCAGGCCATACAGCAGTTTGGTCTGGAAGTAGTGTCCTCTCTGATCACAAACCAGGATCAGCACTCCAAGAGCCAGAAGGTAGAGGTCAACATGAGCACCAGAGCCTGCGAACACCATCAAACTTGAAGGTTTGTGTGGGACATTTCTGTGCTGCCAGAGCAGTGAGGACAGAAGAAATTGCAGTTCAATTTCGTTGTATCTTCATGAGTTTCCATGGTGATGCAGGAAAAAAACCTGCAGTTACTCCTCCCTGCTCCCAGTGTCTTGGGAGACAGATGTGGAAGCTTATGGTGAGAAGCAGGAGGCTCTGCTGACCCGCACTGCACACCTGAGTGCCTGTACTAGAGAATGTGATACAACAGGCACAACCATGTGACCCAGTAATGCCAGAGAAGCTGTTGCTATCACTCATCAGTACTGTGGTACCTCTTCTGGCCGTATAATACTTACTTGTGTATACATTCATTCCATAAATTATTTATCTCTAGAAGGAAAATGGAAGTACAGTTTCAAAATTTAAACTAGAACATTTCCATCAGCCTATTTTTCATCTGTTCAGCCACCTGTGTTAGTAGGAATGAAACTAGTTTCAGGGATACTCATTACTTCGTAAAGCAGCAGAAGCAGATCACAGAGCAAGGTCTTCTTTCTTCAAACCATGATTATGACAGAGAGAATGCCTCTGCAGGACAATATAAAGGGTTAAATAATTTTTTAATATATGGATTATATTCCCCTGTCAATCAATGAAAGTCAGAGGTCTGCACTGCTACAAGTCTCAGCTGAATTCTACAAACATATCTGTCAGTATGCTTAGAATGACAGGGAACTTAGTTTTGGTATTTTAAGACAGTTTTAAGAAAAGTGGTTTTTTAACCTAATCTGACCCATGCTAAAGGCTGTTGACCATTTGCCATTCTCGTAATAGCTTTGCTATTAGATATGTTTTGTAATTTGGTTATTAAACAATTGAATAGATAGTTTATGAAGAAACAGTCTCTTACAGCTCTTTGAGACTGCACTATGCATTTCATGTTATGATAAATATAATTTGCATACTTTGAGTATTATTTCCTTGTCCTTTCCTAACAGGAAATATTAATACCACTGAAACCTTCAGCAGGGCAGAGAGGAGCTGGAGAAGCAAACAAACACTGCTTATACCCCAAATTAAGAGCATTTAAAACACCCATAAAGGAAAGCTTTTAAACAGAAGACTAATGACTGACACTTTAGCTGCAAAAAGAAATATACATTGATGCTTGCACCCACTCAAAAACAAAAATAGCAAATCTGGCATTCAAACTTAAATTGTGAACAATATAATAATGCAATGAAAACTTTGCTACAGAGAAGTAATTCCCCAAAGCCCTTGCATTGTTTCAAACTAACAGCCACCCTGTAAGGCTGTTAACAAAAGACAAACTACTCAAATATGATAAGAAGGTACCCTACTAGAATTTTCTAATGTAAATAATTTACCAGTGTCATCTGAATAAATTATAAAATGCAATAAACAAAAAACAGTTTTTCGAAAATTGAGTACTATGTAATAAAACATTACCTTTGTAATAGCCACTGCACATAACTCTTTCTTCAATAAGCACCAGCTGAAGAATCCAGAAAAATCTTGTCACCACATCAGACTAAAGAAGAAAACACTGAAATATGGCAAATATTTCTACTGAAAGTATACAATATTCTTAGAAATGTGTATAATATTTATGATGAATGATCACAAAATCAAACCAACCATTTCAGTAAATTGCAACGTTGCAGAGAACTTGGCTCATATTCAGACCTGATTTAGTTACATGGCTGCGTCTAAAGACAGTTTAGACACTCAAACTAAAAATTAAGCCCTCAGTAATTAAATTTTATGATCACAGCTCTATCAGAGATATATGTGGTGAAAATCAGAAACCTCTCTTACTAGGACCTGTTCCCTTTTTTTCTCAGAAAGAATGCTTGTGTTGGTGAATTTTAGGCTAATTGGATAGATGAGATTTACGACCCTAAGAAACACACGCTGAACCAGAATTCATGATGTTCCCACTAAGGGTGCTGCTGACCCCCTGTCAGCAATATGGTGAAGCCAACCCTCCAGCACCACTGAGAAAAAAACTGTGCAATCGGCACAACTGTAACATTTATTTTCCTTTTTTTTTTTATTAAAAGAATTTTTTAACACTGATTTTGAACCAAAATCACAAAAAAAATTTTTGAACCTGGTACATTATGCCAAGGACTTACCATTGAACACTTCCTTTGTTCAGTATGTAATTTTATACTACTATGTAATTAAAATGTTGGTGTCCCGGTTCTTGAGTTGGCCCAAAACATTTTGTTATTTCACCATATAATCCCATATTGGTCCAAAAATAAAAAAAAAATCTTAGTTTTGCATGTGTACACTAGTAAAGGATCTTAACAAACTGGTATATAGCACTGCTAATTTTAAAGGACAGCAATTGCATTCGACCCTCAGCTTTTTTAGCCAGTAGTGCTACAGGATGCATTGGTGCTATTAAGAAATCATCTGCCATGCAAATATGGACTTAACCCTGTAAGACCCCAGGCTCCAAATTCATTGCAGGGTTTTTACTTTAAAAATTACTGCAGACATTTCTCAGGAGGTCAAAAAACCCCACGCTTTTGCAGACAAACTTTAGAAAATAAGGGAACTTGACAAAAGTTTAAAGGGCAGAATTCAACCAAAATAAAGCATTTCACAAAGCCTTGACTTAGCACATGCTAACCCATACAACTTAGCAAAACCCAACCTATCCAGTTTTAAGTTATCAAAAATATTAGGAAAGGAGATTAGGAGAAGGAGAAGTAAAAAAAAGAGAGAGAAAAAGAGAGAATTATAGCTGCCACCCAAGAGTGCTGTGCAAGTCCAGCTTCCACCTGTCTAGGTGGCAGGGTTCAAACAAATGTGAAGACCAAATGTTGCTGTTTTTATTTGCTTTGTCCCCTTGTGAGCACACTCCCCACCCCAAGGAGGGAGTTCTGGTATGCCAGCCAACCCAGGACTCAACTGGGGGCTCCACAGGGTATGGTATGGGGCAGTGCTCCTGAACTGGTTTTTGCTGACAGCTGCTCTGGGATTGCCTGATGAGGCTCCAAGAGGCTGGGGTGTGGGACAGGGCATCACCTCACCTTCACGAAATTCGACCTGTCCCTTCACCCCCCCACCCTACACACACACTTGAGTTGGTCTGAGCCAATAATTAATATAATAATCCAGTGTCTCACAAACCTAAAGTATTCCACTGCCTCTGGATAACGGCATTCACAATGAAGCTTATGAACAGCTGAATATCCAGGGTGTTTGTGGCCTGCCTCCTCACTTTTGGAGTAGTGCGGGGTTCTAGGCTGCCATAGGCAGCGATAATTGAATGCAACCTCTGCTCATTCTGTAATGCCTTGACAATGCCACTTCACCATGCAGAAGAAACAGGTTCCAAACTATGGGAAAATAATAGGAGATTGGCAAGGAGGATTGTAAACACGCTCAAGTGACTTGCAGCTGGGATGTTGAAAAACACATACATCATACTAATTGTTGTTTATTCTTGTGTGTTTGACAAGGAGAACATCTGTGTTTAAATAACATAGGACTATGACAGATGTAGACGTACGCCATCAAACATGCTTGAAGTTCCTGCCCTGCTTTGGGAAGGATCAAAGTACAGTGGTAAATTATACCTGCGTGAATCCCTGATATACAGGTGAAACCAGCAGGCTGAGTGATCCTGTAACATGGACAGCAGTGCCTGCATCCCCACTTGTGTGCCTCTGTCCAGGTCCTGCTTTGAGGATCCCGCAGTTGGCAAGGGAACAAAAGTAAATTTGCTCTTTGCATTTCATCTGCAGTTGTGTGGTTGTTCCTGTGTCATGCCTGTGCCAGCTTACACACCAATCATGTTGTAATTCTTATCTTGGATCTCTCTTTAATGGTCTAGTAGCTCCCATGCACTGTTTCTTCATGTAAAAAACCTGTTTAGTACTCCTGGGGTGCTGAGAGCCTGTAAATCACAGATTCTTTCCCCTTCCTGTATTGCATTTCTACCCTTTCAATTTATATTCCCATAAGAAGTGCTGCTAAAGCTACATGTGTAGAGATTAAAGGCAGGATCTGCTGTGACTTACAGACATCAAAAGCTAAGAACAGTATGAGATTGGAGTAAATTGCATGGTACTGGTTTTTGTTAGACTCCAAAAGCTTTTAATTATCATTTTTGCTGTCAGTGCTCTCTACTTCTTCTCTAGTGATTGTAGATGGCCATCAAAAGTGATAAATGCTACCTCTGGAGAGAACATGGGTGATTTAATTGACATACAAGAGGAGGAACTAAGGCGGATGGATGTAGTGACCCGTGAAAGCTGTTGTTCATGACACATCACACATTACATTTCCTGGTTAGATTATTGTTTGCAGAAACAATTACCATTTGTCTAAACCCAGATCACAAACAGAAAAAAATCTATTGGTAGCACTGTAAAGCCATGCCCTCACCACTCTCCTCTCCACCTGATGCAGTTATACAGGTGCAAAAAGGCTTTAGATACATATCTCTCTCCCTCTGCAATGACAAGTTACCGTCATAGCAGTATAACAAAATGAATATTTTCATAAAATCACACCCCTCAACTGCACGAGAATTGGCACATTGTGTTTTTCAAGGGCCCATCCACCATAGTCCCCCAGCTCCATCACCAGCTGTTAGCAGATCTGGATGGAGAAGTATAAGACCAGAACAAGAGCATTCAGTTTCCCCTGGGTTCTGTCCTATCTCACTAACCTCTACTGAAGGAATTTTGTGAATTTGATGTAGTTTCTATATTTAGAAATTTAGATTACAATCCATAATATAATTTTACCTAATAACTCATAAACTGAGACCAGATACAAGTTTGGTTTTTTGTTGGTTTTTTTTGTTTTGTTTTGGTTTTTTTTTTCATTTCTTTGCACAATTTACTACATATTACAGAATTCATCTATCTGCAGTTCTAATTCCAGGTTTCCCTGCTGGTATTCAAGATGGCTTCTGGGTTGTTCCATTCCCCTCACATCTAACTCATTACTCTCTCAATATTTCATTCCTTTCTGTCCATTTCCTGCAAATTTCAGAGGGATTGCTTTGTTATTTGTTCTGTCATGGCGATCTCATTTTGCTCATTCATTTTAAATCTTCTTTCTATTGTTCTTTAGTTCATAAGTGACTTGCAGCACAAAACTCTTGCATAACCCATATGAAAACACGAGAATATTTTTTCTTTATGAACAAATCAGGAATGTTTCTTTAATTCTTAGTTGAATTATTTTCTCTGCTCTGAAACAAAAAGGCATTAAGTATTTTGCATATTTCCAGTGGGAATCTACACATAGAGTATTCTTGAGTTTGTTATAGGAATGTCTCTAAAAGACACAGAGTGTTGTTTCATTTTTAAAGGTAAATTAAAAATAAATACTTAGAACATCTTTGGATAGTTTTAGAGATTGTTTTTATGGGTTTTTTCTTTTACTTCTGATTGTTTGGGGTTGTAGCAAAAGTAAATATATTTCGTTGCAAAAAACTGGCTTAAATATCTTCTTCAATGAAAAATATGTTTTATTAAATCTTCCAAAATCTTCTTGTGAAATGTGGAATAGATAAAAGATGAGATTTAAAGTAACACAGGAATTGCAGAAGAGGAAAGCCCAACTGGCATCTTCCAAATAACAAAGGATCACATTGTATTACTGAAGTTTCCTGCAGATCCGATAAGATCTGTTATTCTGGAAAGCCTGAGGAATTATGAAGGCAATAAACCATTCTCCAAATAAAACACAGGCCCAGATGAAGCTTCGATAACTTTTAACCTGTGCCAGTGATCCATCAAGGAGCAACAAACTCCTCTCATCCTATTCCCATTTAACTATGCTGACATTAGTCACACAAAACTCACAAATTTTCTAAACAAACCCCCAAGAAATGGTATGTAAAGAAATTAGAAAGTGAGAAATGTTGGGAGGAAGCTTTTCCATTCAAATTGTGGAAGATGTTGACAAGTGATCTTCTCTTCACTTCCTTCTCATGCTGGGTGAAATAAGCCTTAACTTACGTGTGTTAACTGCTTACTTTAGAACTAACACTTTGCTTTTCTTCATAATATTCTTAATAGACTGTTTTACTTTGGAACTTTTGTATATGCTTCATCTCATGTGGTTTTAAAATGTGTCTTTGTAGACAGGTTTTTATCCCTCATTATTCACAAACTGAGAATTATGTCACAATTCATCTTAATAAAAGGTGTTATTTCATAACTGTTTTAGAGTAAATACTTATAGGGGGGTACCAACAGTTTCATTGATAGCAGAATAACAATTTGGGCAAGTCTGTTGAGGGATTTCCCCATCTGTTCGGTGCAAGCCTCCTCTAGAAGGGACTATCGAACACACCCTCCAATTCAGTGAATCCATAGGTGCAGGTCCCCCTGTGCACGGGACTCCTGTAGACTGGTCAGGCCACAAAGGGGTTTGATTTCCTGAGGACTCTGACAGTCAAATAAAATATTAAGGGTCGAGAGATTCTTCCCTATTGAAAGGTTGCACAAAGCCATGCTCTATTCGTGACACTTCTTCACAAAATTTTATGTATATAGAAGAATTTAGTTAATCGTAACTAGGTATTATGCTGTATAAAAACTTTAAGGCAAAATTCATAGAAAATCAAGTAAATAACGAGTGATGAGAACAAGATGTATATAGCATGATGACAGTGACATCAAGAAATGGCCTGGAGAATAATAAGTCAGAAAAAAGAAAGTTTGTGAAAAATTTAAGTGAGTTGGGGGGGTAATTAGCTTTGTATGAGTTATTATTAGTTCACATTATATATTCTTTATTAATTTCTGCTGGATGTAATGCCCTTATTTACACAGATAAAGGCACTTGCTCTAATAAGATATCTGCATTTTACACCAACTTGTACAGAGTGACTCATGTACAGACTGCTGAGGGTCAGACCTGCTTTGGGGAGACTTATCACAAAAAAAGTGTTTTGGCCACTTAAAGAAGCACTGTCAGAGGTATTGGCAAAAGCAGGGATTAATATCAATTTCTGAAAATGCAGTTTTACAGTTTGATTGTTGCAGACAGCTCATCGCTCCCCAGCCAAGATGAGACATTACACCTGCTGTGGCACATGAGAAAAGGCCATGAGGAAAGTGGTCAAGGAGATAGAGAAACTGGGAACTGTGGGAAGTACCTGGCAGAGGGATCCAGGGAGGGAACATGTGTATTGCTTCTGCACTAACGAGGTTATAAAGGGCTTTGCAAGCTCAGCAATAAAGGTCTCCATTTTGCATTCCCCCAAAGTGGAGTCCATGCCATCCAATTTCTGCATTTGATGGCAAGGTTCATGACTCAACTGATACAGTCAAGGGATGCTTCACCAAGTCAAGGCTTATCAGGAGCTTCGGGGATCAGGCCCGAGGCTGGCAGGAGGCAGGGGGGGATGCATTCCCACAAGACTGGCCACTTCCACACAGCTTAGTACTTGGCTTGAGTCTTCTTTCCCAAGGTGATCACTCAAAGCTTTTAATAATAAATTTCTGTGAGCTTTTGAATTTGAAATAATTTGAAATCACTTGAGGTTTACATTTCAGATCTCTAAAGCAGAGTTCTTCTACTATAAGGCTGTGGATGGAGTGTGGAGCATTCAGGATCTCTGTGTGGGAAAACACAGCATCTCTACAGGATACAGTTCTGGGAACTACCTCTAGAAACATACTCTGGTTTCATCAAGACAGGAACTGATTTACACCAAAGGAGAGTACAGTATATGTGAGATTGGGATGATTAGAGACAAAAGAATACCCAGTGAGTTCTCAAATAGACTCAGGGGTTTCCAAAGACAACCTTTTCATGCAAAAACTTGGTATTATGGAAATAAATTAGTAGCTGCAAGTAGTGAGCAGTATACTTTGTGGCACAGATTTAGAAAAGAGAAAAAGTATAGTAATAAATGTAGTGGCAAATGAAAAAAGCCTTGCAACATGGGCAAAGCAGGAGAGGAATACAACAGGAACAAGAATTCTGAAAAAATTTACAGATGCCTATCATGTTCTCTTTGAATTGAGTTTGTTTACAAGAGAAAATTAAATCAGGTATGACATTAATAGGTTATGGGTTTGTAGGTTTATGTTACTATAGAATATATAAAAATAATTAGAGAAATATGTGCATACTGTTGAGTACTTCCATACTATCTCACTCAGCTTCTCCTTCCTTCCAGTGTTTCACTATATTTATTCAGTATACACTGGCAGAAATATATAAATATACATTTTTCTCCAGTTTTGGCACTATGGAAAAATAACAAATTTCAGAACTAGCAAAATAACAAATTCCTCTTAGGTTGTTAGTCTGATAAGTGGTAGCAAACCCACTTCTTGCTGGTTCCCAAACTCTGTTCTGATTTACTCTCATTTCGCTCCTCTTATATGCTTATATTATAGGATATAAGGAGCTTACATTAATACTAAAAAATGTAGTGGAGTAACAAACAGCTATCTAAATGGTCCAGTGTGACAAACTCCTTCATCTCTGTGGAGCGAGGAACAGGAAAGAAAAATTCAGGAACTACCCATTAGAAGGATAAAAGACAAAATAAAATGTAAATACAACCTACTCTTTCAAGAAAAAAAAAAAGGAAAAATTAAAAATAACAAAAAAAATGGTCTGCAAATGAACAACAGCAACAACAAAACTAAAATTGCTGGTCTCTGCTCTTTGACAAACCTCTGTTCTGTTCATGAAGAGCTTAGACTAGCATTATTTACCATTACAGGACTTCAGGTTGGTAAACCAAGAAAGAAGATAATATTTTGTTCGCTTGACAAAGCAGTCTAATAATTCGAGAACAACTGTTCACTCCCATGGTAAATTGACACTGACTGGATGCCAGATGCCCACGAAAAACACCCTATCACTCAGACCGACAGGGGAGAAAAAATACAGCAAAACAGTCATGGGTCAAGATAAGGGCAGGGAGAGATGACTCACTAATTCCTGTAATGGACAAAACAGACTCAATTTGGGAAAATAATTAGTTTGATTTATTACAAATTAAATCAAGAATTGGGTAATGAGAACATTAAAAAAAAACCCTAAATCTTAAAAACACCTTCCTCCCACTCCTCCCTTCTTCCTGGGCTCAACTTCACCCCAAACTTCATCCTTGAGCAACACGGTGAAATGGGGAATGGAGGTTGCAGTCAGTTCATCACATGTTGTCTTTGCTGTTCCTTCCTCCTCAGGAGGAGGACTCCTCACACTTTTCCCATTCTCCAGCAGGATTCCCCTCATCGAAGACAGTCCTCCAAGAACTTCTCCAAAATCAGTCCTTCCCATGCGCTGCAGTTCTTCACAAACTGCCCCAGCATGAGTTCCTTCTATGGGCTGCAGTCCTTCAGGAACAGACTGCTCCAGAGTGTATCCCCCACAGGGTGACAGCAAACCTGTTCCATCCTCTCTGCATGGATCCACAGGTCCTGCCAGGAGCCTACTCCAGTGTAGGCTTCTCATGGGATTACAGTCTCATTTGGGCATCTGCCTGCTCCGGCATGGGCTGCTCCATGGGCTACAGGTGGATCTCTGCACCCCTGTGCTCCTCCATGGGCTGCAGGGGCACAGCTGCTCCACCATGGTCCTCACCACAGGCCACAGGGGAACCTCAGCTCTGGCACCTGGAGTACCTTCTCCCCCTCCTTCTTCACTGGTCCTGGTGTCTGCAGAGTTGTTCCTCTCACATATTCTCATCCATCTCTTCTTTGGCTGCAATTGCTCATGCACAGTAACTTTTTCCCTTTCTTAACTACATTATCCCACTACCATCACTGATGGGCTTGGCCTTGCCTGGTGGTAGGTCCATCCTGGAGCAGGATGGCATCGCTCTGTCAGACATGGGAGAAGTTTCTGGCAGCTTCTCACAGAAGCCAGCCCTGCAGCCCTCCACTACCAAAATCTGGTCACACAAACCCAATACTAACACTAGCACATTTTACAAAAGGGTAGGACTGCAGAATATTAATTATGTAATGTCTTTCACTAGTTTTCTCCTAGCCTCCATAAATGAGAGAGGTTGTAATGGGGCTCTTGGGTTTGGTTTTTGGTGGGTTTTTTTTGATAGCCTCTCTTTACTAGCTTATGTTTTTGCTTAATTTAATCCAAAAGGGCACTTATCCAAATTTAATAAGTACATTTCTGAACACAAGATCTTTCTATGTGATAAAACCAAGAAAGTCCCTTGTCATGTGAATAGCCAAATGATCACTGTGTAAGTGTACCTGTAGAAACATGAAGTGCAGAGTAATTTAATAATTCTTAAGGAAGTTTCTTCTGAAAAAAAAATACTTTGAAAAATCAGATTGCTCATATTTGGAATTCATCTGTACTATTTTAAGTTTGATAACAATGTGAAACCAAATTTTTGCATAAGATTTTAACTTGGAAATGAGAAGCCTGGAAGATTAATTTTTCTCATTGTAGTATTTATTAGAACTTAACCTTGGACTGAGACTGCACCTATTTCTTTTGAAAGGAGGAAATCTTGAGGATGACTTCTGAGTGGGACGAGGAGAAAAATATTTTTTTTTTTCTAGAAGACATTGTCTGTATTTCTGCTAGTAGTAGCAAAGTCCTGCCACCTGTCTAAAGCGTTTATTTTTAAAATGTTCTTTGTCTATTCAAAAGGAATTATAATTAGCACTTATCTGTCATTTTGAAGTCTAATTATTTAGCCCTGCATTTTCATTAAATTATGAAGAGTTGAAGGTCATGTCATACATCATTTACAAAGTAAATGTCCCTTAAGTTTTTAGTACAGTCTTGAAATTTACCACTTTTACAGATATGACATTTGGCATTAAAGATTTCAACATCATTAAAATTCGGGTTTACAAGAAAAGTCTACCTTTTATAAAGTGCATTGATTTTCTTAGTTTATAAGCTGAATTTTAACTTTCCCCTTATGATTATTTTCTAAAATTACTGAATACCATGATTCACCATATTCCGATATTTCACTTCAGCTTTTCTCATTTGGTTTGTTGGAGTTACTACTCTCTGTTTTGAAATTACACACCTCAGAACTAGGCCTAATTTTTTTTCAACATTTTCATGGCCATATTTGATTAGCAACACAACCTTCTCTTCTCCCTGTCCCACCAATTACAAAAGCAGTATGCTCTAAAGGCAACAGAGAGAGTGAAAGCTGGCCAGAAATGTGGAGGACAATAAAAAGAGTTTTTTCAAATGTAATAATGGCAATAGGAAGTATAGAAATGTCATTGGCCTGTTACAGGATGAGGGTGGTCACCTCACAGAGGCAGAGACAAGGCAGAGATGTTTGACTTTCTTTGCCTCTGTCTTCAACACAGATGACAGACCAAGGGGGTTTCAGTGCCCTGAGCTGGAGAGCCATGACTGTGAGAATCATCCATTCCCAGTGGACCCTGAACTTGATCTGCTTCTTCAGCTAGATCCCTACAAATCTGTGGGGCCTGATGGGATTTACCCTAGAATCCTCAAATTGTTAGCTAATGTCATCGCAAAACCTTTCTCAATTATTTTTGAGCAGTCTTGGGAATCCAGAGGGGTCCCAGCTGACTGGAAAGAATGGCAATTTTCAAGAAGGGCAAGATGCAGGACCTCGGAAACTACAGGCCTGTTGGTCTCACTTCAGTTCCTGGTATAGTTATGGAGAAGACTACTCTGGGATGTGTTGAAAAACCCCTGAAAGACAATGCTGTCATTGGTGACAGCCAGCACGGCTTCATCAAATCTTATTTCCTTTTATGAAAAGGTAACCCACCTGGTTGATCAAGGGAAGCCAGCTGATGTCATCTTGTTGGATTTCAGTAAAGCTTTCCATACTATCTCTCACAGGATCCTCCTGGACAAAATGGCCAGCACAAAGCTGGATAAACACATCATGCAGTGGGTGAGCAATTGGCTCAGAGGTTGAGCACAGAGGGTAACAGTGAATGGGGTGACATCAGACTGGTGACCTGTCACTAGTCGGGTTCCACAAGTCTCCATCTCGGGCCCTGTGCTCTTCAACATCTTCATACATTTATTGGACACAGGACTGGACGGAATACTAAGCAAGTTCACAGATGACATAAACTGGGGGGAGCTGTTGACTTCCTTGAAGACAGGGAGGCCTTGCAGAAATTAGAGGGCTAGGCAATAACCAACCACATGAAGTTCAACAAGGGGAAGTGCCAGGTTCCACATCTGGGGTGCTGCGACCCTGGATGTTTGTACAGACTGGGAATGAGATGCTGGAAAGCTGTGCCGTGGAAAGGGACTTCAGGGTCCTGGTCGATGGCAAGTTGATTCTGAGTCAGCTGTGCCCTGGCAGCCAGGAGGGCCAACTGTGTCCGGGGAGGGCATCAGGCGAAGCATCGCCAGCTGGTCGAGGGAGGTGATCATCCCACTCTGCTCTGCTCTGGTGTGGCATCACCTTGAATATTGTGGCAATTCTGGGCATTGCAATGCAAGAAAGATATTAAGCCATTAAAGAACACCCAAAGGAGGGCAATGAAGATGGTGAAGGGCATTGAGGGGAAGCCGCATGAGGAATGGCTGAGGTTATTTGTCCTGTTCAGCCCGGAGAAGCAGAGACTGAGAAGAGATCTCATTGCAGTCTGCAACTTTGTCAGGAGGGGAAGAGAAGGGGCAGGCACTGATCTCTTCTTTGTAGTGACCAGTGACAGGACCTGAGGGAATGGTCTGAAATTGTGTCAGGAGCGGATTAGGTTGGATATTAGAAAGGAGTTCTTCACCAAGTGGGTGGTTGGGCACTCGAACAAGCTCCCCAGGGGTGTGATCAAAGCACCAAGCCTGCCAGAGTTCAAGAAGCATTTGAATGGTATTCTGAGGCATATGTGTGACTCTTGGAAATGGTCCTGTGCAGGGCTAAGAGTTGGACTTGATTATCCTTGTGGATTCCTCAGCGTATTGTGTGACTCTGAAAAGATCTATAGAGTGGTCAGACTCTGAGGTGGGGGTCTCCTCCTCCTCTCTCCTCCTCTGGGTCACCCATGGGAGAGAGGTGGAAGCCTGTAGAGAGGAGGTCTTACTTGTGGGTGTTCCCAGGCAAATCATTGTCCTGTGGAAGGAGGTGGCTGAAGTTGACAGACATTGCTTTCAGATTTTACAGCCCACAGCCTTGCTCAGACTGTGTCAGGCCCCTTCAAGTCTTGTCTGGGAAGTCCTCACTGTTTACCATCTCCTAGTTGCTCTTTAGTCCAAAAGGCAGCCCCACTGCACCTATTCTCTTCTGCAGGTAGACTGCTGGTCATGAACAAACCTTCACAGCAGCCTGTGCAGGAATAGGTCACTCTGTGCGTTCCTCTGTTTTTCATGTCTGTGCTCACAAACTGTGTCTCCAGTTTTGGTAGGGTCTGTTAAAGGAAGACTGTACACCTGCAAGAAATTGTACATTTGAGAATCAGCAGCAGTTACAGCAACTTTTGTTGTTTGGCTTATTGCAGTTCCCATAACTGAACTCTCAACATTTGTTATACTGAATGCAAATATTCATGGAGCAGAATTCTTTCCTTTTTTCAAAATAATTTGGAAATAAAAATCCATCTGTGTTCTGATTGGTATTTAGTCGGTGCTTTAGACATTGCATTTTGGTTTCTATTGGTACAAATAAAACCAATAGATTTAACAAGATAAAAAGAATTTGGATTTTTTTCAGTGATTTGTTGTTTTTGCAATGCTTGTCTCTCTAATGGGGTTTTACTTTTAAGGCTTCACTGTGTGTTTTGCTGGCAAGTTAACAACACAACTGGTAAAAGCACATGCACTTGCACCACACTTGCCTTCATTTAGGAGCATGTTCAGAGAGAAGAGACAGATGAGAAGGAACTCAACAAAACAAGTTGCAAAGTGCTAAATCCAACTACATGTCAATGTGACGAAACCTTGGAACCCCTTCAAAAGAATGTTGGCATCTATTGTGTTTCTATCTTAACAAGCTGACAAATGTCTTGCTTGTGTTGAGCAGATATTTTAGTAATTATGTCAGAATTATGGTCCAGAGTGGATAATCTGTTTTGGGGGGTCAGCCACTTTTTTTGATGGCTACAGTTACAAAGTTACCACCAAAGGTTATTGACTGGTTACCATTTATGATGGAAAACGGGGCACACATGGTATTGGTATTACATTTCTCTCAATTTCTACAAGGAAATAGGAAGTGGAAGAAAATGAAAGTTTAAAGTTGGGGCACCTTGTAAGAAACATGAACCTTTTCCTAACACAAAGGAAATTATAGGCTATTATAGTGAATTGGAAATAAATTTAAAAAAAGACAGCACCCACTTTACAACTCCATAAACCTTACATTTAGGGCTCAGAGACATCAATCTGAAAAGCAGAATATGGGTATGTACTGCTGAAACACCCTGGAGTGCATTCATCTGCTGCAGCCTCATTGCTTTGTAAACACAAGCTCGCCTTTTCACTTGCAGTTAACACAAAAAACAGAAAAAAACCAACCCACCAAACAAACAAAGAAAATCATAATCTCAGTTAAATCTCAGTTCAGTCTCAAGAGTAGCCTCAGGTCTTCAACTGTCAATTTTAACATCTCAACTTGAGGCAAGAAAAGGAATGTTAGGCAAATATATATGATAAATATATATTTATCAAAATAAATTTATAAATTTTTGTCTGTGCCTTGTCCATAAAAATTTTGTTTACCACTATGCCATTTATTGTAAGATACATGATGTGGGCCACCCTAGAAGCAAGAAATCTAAGTCCCCATGCATCTCTCTTCAAAAAAGAAAGCTGTCATCCTTCAAAGCCGTCTGCTCAGCTGAGAGGCTGAGGGTGCCATGAATGTGCTGAGTCTTCTTTTTCCACATATGATAAATCTGAACTAGTTTTTGACATCTTTTAGGACAAGTCAGAGTTAAAGCAAACTTAGGTTGTGCCTTAGGCCTAGCCAAGCAGAGTAACCAGAAGACAGCCATTAATGATCAACAAATTACAAAGCAATCACAATGCCAAGACAAAGGTAAAATCAATTACAGTGACAATTAAAGTGGTAAGATGTCAGACTTGAGAGCTCTGCAGTTAACAGAAGTTCTCATACAATATAGCAGAGACTGTAGGCTTACAAATCTTCAACTAAACCTCTAGATTTCCCCTGGAAAGAATAAAGCTATTAGTTAATAGCAATTATTTGTGTAATAATCTAACCTGAAAACTATGTATAGAAATTAAATTAATGTAATAATATACTCCCTTGCAAATAATAACTGACGGTTAAAACAATAATAATATTGAATGTTACAAAGCTTGCAACAGTTGCTTTTAGGTACAATTATATCACAAGGATAGTAAGAACAGAAGAAAGTAACACCTTCCTTTTCTTTAAATTGAGTGACAAAAAGGGAAAAGAAATTGTGGGCTACTTAGTGGCCATGGTCAGAAGGAGTATAAATCGTGTCTTTTACTCCTATGCCTGAAATGATGCAAAGTCTAGCACGACTTTTCCAATCTACAATGATGGGAAGCTAAATGTGTCTTTCCATTAATATATTATACCTTGAATGTTTGTAAATTGCCTTACAAATGTTCAAGAGAGATGAAATGAGACCAGAACTTCAGGTAGAAAGAAAATCAACAATAAATCAAAAGGGAGAATGAAGATCCTATCATGTGGGAAAGATCTGAAATTTCAGGAAATTGATGAGAATTTAGATATCAGTCTCCCAACCAAAGCTCGGGCAAACCATCATGTTGCTATAAATACAGAGTGTCTGGTTTGAAGATAAGTTTTTACCAATTGGATTCTCTGAGAACATGAATGCAGAAAGCAGATTCCTCCTGTGAAGACCATGCTGGAAGAGTGGGAAATTACTGGCAGACTTAGACTCTCAAATGCAGTTTCTCAGCTGAAAGAGGTACCTCCTTGAGAACCCTACTCAGACATCCTGACTTCAGATAATAAATCAGATAGGGTCTTGATTTCTGAAAAATATCAGCCCTAAATCAGTCTACATTTACGTTGCTCCCAAGGGACAGCCACTAAACAGTGCCATTTTGGTTCAGCTCATCAAGGATCCTTGGCAAGTCATCCATAGTTAACCCTAGCTGAAAAGTGTTTCCTGCTCTATAGATGAGAAATTTGTGCACACAACCAAATCAATTTTCTAACAAAGAATAACAACCACAACAAAAACCACAACCGCAACCTGAATCCCATGAGGTTTTAAGTACAAAATACAATTTTATTCAGTCTTTTATCAGGATTCTATTTCTTATTTCATTTCTAAGATCTTCTGCTCCAAGAATTTCTCCAAACCATGAATCAAAACTAATAGGTTTATAGACTTGAAAATTCACTGTGGTTGTGCCCTACTTTGAATTCCCAACCAGGCAGGGTCATTTTGTGCCCGACAGCTGATACCCAATGCACTTAAGTAGAAGGAATTAATTAATGATGAACTCACTCTCTTTGTCTATTAGAACTAAATCTTCATATTAGTGCTTTGGTTTTTTAAAACAATTATTCAAAACATTAAAAAAACATTTAAATGTTCATCTAAAGATGCATTTAAAAAGCAACTGCCAATAGTAAAACTTGAAAAAAGCTAGTAGGCAAAATGCAAAAGAGTACAAAAATGTGTGGGAAATGCTCTCATGCTCATGCTTTCTGACATGAAGTCAGTTCAAGCAGATCCACGCCTTCTAAACCTCTGGACTCTTTTTCATAAAGTAATTATGGAATGGCATTCATTTATCACTGTGGAAATGGATGTGCTCAGTAACTGAATCCAACATACAGAATAATACAGAATAAGTAACTACATACATAACTATTCATTAAAAGTTAAATGGACTGAAGCCTAGATAATCGTTCCTGACAAGTTTCACTGTGGGCCAAAGCTCATGTGGTTATTATTCAATTTTTAATGGAAAACTTTTCAAAACACATATTTATTTCACTTATACTTCTAGAATTTCATTTGAACAATCTACAGAGAGTAGTGGTAGAAATTACATTAAGACTGGGAAATATGAATATTGTTTCTTTGTCTCTAACTTACTGTATGTCCTCCAGATTTCTGGATTTCTAGATTCCATCTACAAAATGTTAAAAATAATAATTAAATATATTCTATGGGCACATTTACATATATTCTGTATTATGTATGAAAGACTTTTTACAGCCTTTAGTATAGGCCTGTGTCTCAAGCCTTCAGTGTTAAAACTAGATCGCAGCAAACAAAAATGGTTACTCTTACAAATGGAAAACACCATTCTACTGTGTGAGACAAACACAGAATAATCATTCCACATGTTGCAATTCTGCAGGATAAACTCCTTCCATCAGCCTTGTTTTCTAGTACAGGAAATTTCAGCATAGCCCCAATAAAATCTGAAGAAACCATTGTGCATTCCGAAAGTAACCACCTAAAAGTACAGGCAAGCTTCCTTCTCTGCTCCAGGGTGCTTGCTTCTCCCACTGTCGACTGTACCTGCATCTCCAGGGCTGTCCTCTTGCAATGCATGTTCAGGATTTGCCTAGAAATGAAAAGTGCCTCCTCCAGTGAGAGGATTTGGCCAAAAGAGTAGGCAACTGCTAGAACTGCTGCCTGCTCTTCTCTGATTTAAAGCCCAAGATTTTTTTTTACCTTAAGTATACTAACACATTAACCTATGTGTGAACAAGATGAGAATAAACACACACCCATGTGCTCTGCCAAGTCTCCTACCCCAGGTTTGTAAAGTCCTTCGCGTTATAGGGAACTGCTAGGTCCAAGGTGGGTCTTCACAGGTCTCTATCCACAGGCAACTTTGCCCTTGTGCTGCAGCTTGGAGAACCTGTAGTTCTAAAACTAATTTCTTTAGTCTTCCACCTTCATTACTCTAAGAATGAAAGCTCCTTGAACCACCGACTTCTAAGCCAGACCATGTAAGTTTCATGACAATCCTCCAAACACCAGCCTGCCAAATAAAAATAAATTGTCCTGACATAAATGTTATGAAAAACCTACAACCTAGCAGAATATCTCCTTGTTACAATGAAAAATGTCAGTTGCATTACAGCTTTTTTTTTGTTTTCCATTTCTGAATGATACAGGCTCAGGAGAGTGATTGCTTCCTGTAGAGCAAGAAGGTCATTCTATGAACTGAAAGTTGTGAGGATTGGACAGGCTAGGGCTACATAGCATTTTGATTACTGAAATATTAAATAGATACTTAATGACACAAAAGGAGTTTTGCAAATTTTACAGCAATTGCAAAGGCATTGTATGAAATATTTTATAGCTTTTATAATTAAATATCTGGATATGTTATGTAATGATGCTGTAGACATCACAGAGACAGTGGCAGAGGGAAAAATAATAAAGTTGACTCTATTAGAGAAAATATGGAAATCTCAGACCTCCAGAGATTGCAGGGTTGATAAAATGTTGTTTGAATTATAAAATAGAATAAAAAGAGGAGGGTGAGATAAGAACTGGTGATTAGGTGTGGGAGAAAATAGCTATAGACAAGTCATAGCTAACATAAACAAGTCATAGCTAACATGGCTAAAACCTATTCATAGATTTATTATTGAAGTAAAAGACTGGAGGAAGAATGTCATGCTGTAGAGTATGGTCAAAATTAAATGACAGAAGAAAGCTCAAAAAGACTTGAAATAACTCAACAGGTGGCTGGAACCCGCCTAGAAGGTTTACTGAGGGTCAACAACACTCTCTGTGAAGCAGTTTAAACTTCAGAGATGGAAGAAGAGCTATTCAACATCTAAAAACATCATAAAGTCCAGTGAGATATTCATCCTGAAAAACAATGTCCAGCCAGCAGAATCTGTGCTATATGTTGATATAGATAAAGACATATGTTTCCACTCTAGATTCCAGTGTAATGTTGGAACAACTTGACCTCATTTTAAATGAACTAGCTCATGTGTTGGAAGCATTGTAAATGCTGTGCTATGCTGCAGTATTTATTCTGCTCTCTGCTTCTGCTGCTGGGCCTCTTCTAATGAGTTTGCTTGCTACTTGCTTATCTAAGCAATCTAGTTCACTAAAAGCTATTTCCAATATCTCTGCAGTTTTTAAAAGCTACATGTACCCAAATGTCACAATAAGGTAAGACTGAAATAAATGTTTTTGCGACTATGCTGCCATTTTTCTATCTGTTAAGGAAAAGGGTGCTGAACAAATTTTACTGAGATAGCTAAAATAAGAACACAGTCTGAAAAACATGTATGATGGCACTATCAGCCACACAAATAAATTATTGTCTCTGTTAAAGGCTGAAAATCACACAGACAAATCAGTGGCTCAGTTACATTCTTTGAAAAATATTTCCTGGGAATGAAATGGTTTTGGAAAAAATGGAAAAAATGGTCTTTGGCCTGATTTCAGTTCTCACTACGAATGCCTATAACAGAGGTGAACTTAAAATAGTTTCAGTCTCCCTATAGTAATTTCAGCTCTACCTGGAGTAACTGTAGAGTAAACTTAAAAGGCACAGATTCTGAAGTGGAGGAACCACATCGCTTTGCTGGGGCCAGGCACCGCTGGCATTAAGGCAGATCTGTACCCAGAGAGAAACAGAAAAATATAAAATATTAGAAAGCCTGCAAATACCGGCTTGCTAATTGTTCTTGTATCTTACCTTCACATAAAAATAAGTCAAGGGAACCCCCTCTTTTCTTATTCCTAGATCCCTGGTCTATATGCTAGCTCCACTAATTGAATCTGATTTTATGTTTAATATATCAATTTGCTCCTTAATAAACAATAGCAAGACATCTACTTTGTAGGCATATGTCATTGACAAAGTCTTATACTAATCAAATATGCAACAATCTGGTTCACTTTTATGTTCACCTTTTACCGAGCTTAAGCATTTTTTTACTTGACTGCTAAAGAATTTCTTCCTCAGGTTGAAATAAAAAAATATATTTCAATCACCTTTAAGAGCCTTGAATTGTTTTATCTTAATTAGACCCTTAAACAAATCCCTTTTTAACTGTATTATTTTCCTTAATAGTGAGAAATCTATGCTGCTACAGCAAAAAAATGACTGTTCTATTGCAGCTCAATTTTGACTTGTAATTAAATTCTCTACAACTGCAGAAATTGGCATCTTCTAAAACATATTTTAAGATTTTCTCCATGGCAAATGTTCTTGAAACTGCTTTCAGAACAAGGTTTATATTTATGATAAGAACAAGTAAATAGAGGAAAGGATCAACAAGAATCTCATTCATTGCCCTCTATATTTCCAGCAGCCCTGCAGAGGACTTGGAGGTGCTTCTGGATGAAAAGTTGGACTTGATCCAACAGTGTGCCCTCACAGCCCAGGTGGCCAACCCCATCCTGAGCTGCTTCAAAAGAAGTATTGCCAGCAGGTCAAGGGAGATTATTATCTTTCTCTCCTCTTCTCTTGTAAGACTGGAGTACTAGAGGGGAGACCCCAACACACAAAAGACTGATGTAATGGGTCCAGAGGAGGCCACAAGTTGATCACAGGACTGAAACCTCTCTTCTGTGAAGACAGGCTGAGAGAGTTTGGGCTGCTCAGCCTGGAAAAGAGAAGGTTTCAGGGAGACCTTATAGCAGACTCCCAGTACTCAGAGAGGGCCTACAAGAAAGCTGGAGAGGGACATTTTTGTAAGGGCCTGTTGTGATAGGACAAGGGGGAATGGTCTTAAGCTGAAGGAGGATACATACTAGGAAGAAATTCTTTACTCTGAGGGTGGTGAGGCTCTGAAATAGGTTGCTCAGAGAGATTGTGGACTCCCCATCCCTTGGAGGTCTTCAAGGCAAGGGTGGACTGAGCAAACTGATCTAGTGGAAGTTTCCCTGACCAGAGAAAGGGGTTTGGAACTAGATGATCTTTAAGGTCCCTTCCAACCCAAACCACTGTATGATTCTATGAATTTCTTCCCACACCAAATGTGTGAATTCCTCAATGAAAAATAAACTATGTTAATTTAAATAACCACTTATGATGTAGTCAGTCAGTCTGGCAGTGGAGAAGTCTTGCTTGTGATGTCCAACATGGCAAGATACAGTCTAGATAGATAAAATTCAGGAAAGACAAAAGCAACTGAATACCAAATCTTACAATGGAAATTGTCAGAGGCACCGATTTCTGTCACACAAAGATGCATACGCATACACAATCACAAAATAAAATGTCCCTGTGGTTTTTTATTCTTTCCTACAACACAACACAGAGAATCACAATTTTTACTACTTAGCACTCATGTGAATGATAGATATTTTTTTTCATGCACAGCCATCTCACACACAAATGGGGTTTAAAATTATGGGTAAATTTCAGCCCTAGATACAAGTCTTGATGCACTAAAAAGCAACTGGAAAATGAAAGGAAGACACAATGCTATACAGCTAACTTAAATCCAAATAGTAGATCTGATCACATTTCTAGAACCAAAACAACAGATCTTACAAACATATCTCAGAGCGTGATTCAAGTTTCAGTCATGGCAAAATTTAACCTTTTCAAGCTCTGCAATCCTCTAGCAAAGGAAAGGAAGTTAAAGTGTCAGTTGTCATCTAGATCAATACTTTTCTTTAGATGAGATTGGTTGTGTGTCCTGGTTCAGTTAACCATTGCATTTGAATGTCTCTAATGAAATCCCAGCCATCAAACACATCTACAATGTGTAGATGTAAACAATCTTTACAGCTGTTTACAGATGCACAAGAGTCTCTACAGATCATCTCCAGTAAACGTAGGAAGGATAGTGCTTTGTTGTCAGAAAGAGTAAAAAAAACAGATAGTCAAGCATTGTAAAAAGATAATGACACTTATCTATGCAGTTACATCAGGTACTTTCAAGTTATGTTTATACAAGTCTTTACTTAAGCATACTATGGGGCATAAACATGCTTTCCCGCTGAAGTCAGAGTACAGGGAAATAATTGACAGCTTCACTGCTTAAATGTTTCTTTATGTAGGAAGACTGGGAGCTTGGACTGTCATTGTGCTTTAATATTGTGCCCTAATTCTCATCTAGGATAGATGGGGTACGTCCCATTTCATTCTGAAAATGAAGTGGTTACTAAGCTGGCAAGCTAGAACAGCTGTCCAAAATGAGTGACATGGATGAATGGACAGACAAATGGCTTTGTGTACATTGATTGTAGTGGGATCCCAGCCTGTCCAGCTGAAATACGGCAACCAAGTGAGTTAGTTGTCCACTAAGGAATCCCCACTGTGGGTTATATGCTAATCTCAAACAAAACAAAAATTTGGCTTGCAGCATCTCTACTGATACTTCCACCAAAGTCAGTCTCAGTATCACGTTACTGTCATTATGGTAAAACTATATCAGGGTCTATAACAATAGCTGTTAACTAGCCTCAGTCAGTTGAATCTCTTCTCTTTCCAGTCTCTTTCTGCTAGATTTCTTTCAAAGAAAATCAATAAAACTTTAATATTCATAATCAAAATAAGGCAAGAAATAAAGAGGGAGGAAAAAGAAAAAAAAACACCAGATGACAAGAACGAAAACTCAGGAATAAAAGTAAAAGATGGAAATAAAGGAGAGTGAGGACTATAGAAAGAATAGATGGATCAGCTCAACAGAGAGGGAGAAATAGGAAAAGAAATGGAAAACCTAAACACAGAAAGATGCAACTAATCCATTTATTATAATTAATCCAACTGCTTTGAAAGCTGTAAAGAATTATATCAAATCCCTTGTGTATACACAAGGGATTTTAATCATATTCACTCAGAATTCAACCTTGCTTTTGCAAATTTTTCGGGGCAAAGCCCAATATGATAGTTTAAGGAATTGTAAAGAATTATAGCCTAAAGGTTCATGACATTCATATCACATTTTTATGAAAGTTAGATAAATTCAACTTCTCCATGGGAAAACATGAAAACAAGGGCATTCATTTGATTAATTATGTCTGCAAAACTAGTTAAATTTTGCAAAACCCTGTCAGTAAAAAGATATCAAACCTTATTACATGGCTGCAATATGACAGGAAAATGATGTTATTGTAAAAAAATGAGTCAAGAAGAGACATATACTCTCATTTGAGTTCCTATAGTTTCCACTGTTTCTATTAACTCAGCTTCCTAGGTAGTTGAAGTAAAATTTGTGTCTGCATGGGAGCATTAATGCCTTCAATCTGTACTGAAGAAATCCTGATACTTTAGTCTGAATGAAATGTGGCAATATCCATTTCATTCAAAGGCCTTCTTTTTGTCATTTGCTGTTCCTTAGTCTTAACATATTGCAAATTCTCTAAAATTACTTTATATAGAAAGAAAAAAAAAGAATTGCCAACGGTTATTAGCTTGTAAACTATTTGCTGAAGAAAAACATAAAATGGGCCTGCTGAGTATACACTATTTCTGCATCTTGTGCCTGAAATGATACAAGGCAGCAGTTTATAGATAAACAAGGTATGTCCTTCTTACCAATCATATACTGCCATAATCCAATTTCCTGGGGTAAAATCCATTTTACAGGGAGACAAAGAATATATAGGCATGTACACTGATAGCATATAAACTTCCCAATAGAAAACCTACTACTAAAATCAAGTTGTTACTTTGAGTTTATTGCTTTCTCACTAGCATTCACTTTATATTTTTTTGTGAGACACTACGTAAACTCAAAATGAGTTTATTTCACAGTGTTTATAAGAGGAAAGATCCAGATTAGCAGACAAGAGACAAGCCAAGTATATTTTAAAATGTGATTAAATTCATCACTAGAATAGGGATTTCTAATCTCTGAAATATAGTTGATGTGCTGTTTTAGACAAGGACCTATGACATTCTGTTGAATATCACATACAGAAGCTTAAAGAATAGGGTCACGTTTATAATCTTGTATCTATTTCAACTTTTCAGAATACACAGCTTCAGAGCACTTTAGCAAGATGTGGTTTCACATTAGAAGAAACTTTTTTCAATACGCTGTCAGGATTTAATTTCTGGGAAAGTGGAGAAGTACATATTCTTGCATACTTCACAGTGCAAGGTCATTATTCACAGTAAATCCTAGGGCTTGTCAGCTTCTTCTTGTGTTTGTCGAGCTATATAAAAAATTAATCGCTAGTCTCTATCCTAATGGCAAAGAAACTCCTTTTTTTCTCTTCCCACAGAAGTGGGATGATTTATTAGAAACAGCTGACTCTCCATATGTGTATAGAGGTCTGAGGACCAGCCATACGAGCGAGGCTGCAAACCCCAGGGCATCCAAATGTGCAGATGTGAAAAACTGGAAGACCAGAAATCTGAGGCCAGCTACTGGGTTGACTGAGAGGCTCAGGTCAGCAGTTGGAGTGATGCATACAATGTGTATGGGTGTGTAAATATAAATGTATGTATATATATACCACTAGCAGAATTCAATCCTGACCAACAGGAGGAGAGAAAAAGCACTGTTTGGGCATGGGCAGTCCATGTTCTCCATGTTTGCACAAGATGTATATACACCTGTAGGTGCCTGTAGGTCCCTATTTTCCATCCATGCTGACCTTTGTAGTTGGCTGTGTGTGTATATGTGTACACACTTGTGGGCATGCTTATTGGTAATGTGAACCCACGTTTCTAGTGTCTGAACCTGGCCATGGGGAACCACAGAAGTCCTGCAGCTTTGGGGTTAGTGGATAGAGCAACCACTTTGCTGCTGGAACTGCCTTCTACTGAACTCCAGAGTCCTTTGTGAATTTTTTGACATCTGACTGCAAAGATTACGACTCTGTTCATCCTACTAAGAAGTACATTAGCCCCACTAACTGCAGGACAGATGTATCATGTCGTCTACTCAAGGAGTACATTGACACATTCATCTCAGGTACATTACTGAGGAGTGACAGGTTATGAACCCAGCAACCAGGCCTGAATTCAAGTTTCCAGAAGACTCATGAGAGGCTCTGGATCATCAGGCATATAGCTTCCTGGAAGATGGTGTTTCCTCTTCTGTTAATGGCAATCACAGAATCACAGAATATACTGACTTGGAAGGGACCCACAAGCATCATCAAGTTCGGCCTTTAGCCCTGAATAGGACCATCCCCAAGAGTCACACCATGTGCCTGAGAATATCATCTGAATGCTTCTTGACTCTGACAGGCTCAGTTGTGCTGTGACCACTTCCCTGGGGAGCTTGTTCCAGTACCCAATCACACTTTGGGTGAAACACCTCTTTCTAATATCTAACCTAAATATCCCCTAACACAACTTCAGGCCGTTCCCTCAGGTCCCATCACAGATCACTACAAAGAAGAGATCAGTGCCTGCCCCTCCTCTTCCCCTCATGAGGAAGTCGTAACTGCAATGAGGTCTCCCCTCAGTCTCATCTTCTCCAGGTTGAACAGGACAAATTACCTCAGCCACTCCTCATATGGCTTCCCTCAAGGCCCTTCACCATTTTCGTTGCCCTCCTTTGGATGTTTGCTAATTGCTTAATATCTTCCTTTTATTTTGGTGCCCAAAACTGCCACAGTATTCAAGGTGAGGTTGCACCAGTGCAGAGCAGGACAATCCCCTCTCTCGAGTGGCTGGCAATGCTTTGCCTGATGCCCCCCAGGGCACGGTTGACCCTTCTGGCTGGCAGAGCACTGATGACTCAGATTCAACTTGCTGTCAACCTGGACCCCCAGGTCCCTTTCCATAGAACTGCTTTCCAGCATCTCATTCCCTAGTCTGTACATACTTCCAGGGTTGCTCCATTCCAGGTGCAGAATCTGGCACTTTATAGTTTTCCCTGGCAAAAGAGGGAAGTATGCTCTTCTGAGATAGATCAGGCAGGATGGAGGAAGAGTTTTACTGTTGCCTTTTCCTGATAAAATGTCACTCCTTATTCCATTGTCAGCAATGCTCCATCCACCTCTGAATACCATCCAGTGTAGCTTCTTTCCTTGTGCATTGTTCACGATTTCACTGTCTTCCTAACTCCATTAAGAAATGGATGGGAGACTTTATTCACACCGTCTGTCTAGTTACAGAGCATTCACCGTCTTATACTGCTATAGTTGTGGAGAAACTGTCATTTAAAGTGACTTTAACTCCAATTTATTTTTCTCTGGTTGTCAAGCCATTTTCTTTCATGTACTAATAAGAGCAGCAAAAGCAACTATTTCCACTAGCTGCTGAAACCTGAGCAGCAGGTGGCTCTATTTCACTTACTCCTCTCCATAGCTAACAGTATCAAAAGTAGTAATTGATTGGTACTTCACCCCTTTTTAACTTCAGGGTGAAGAATTGCATTTAAAAAAAAAAAAAAGTTACAGTTTTCTTCTTTTGGTTGAATTTTAATTTTAGATCTCAGTAAAAATAATATTTATTTGACTAAAAATAGCAAAGAATCAGGGCAGATATAGATTAGATTACGATTGGCATAGAGAACAACTGACTGTGGTGACCATGGTAAAAGATATTTCATACTCTGGAGGAGGCTTTTCTAACAGATTAGTATTTGAGTCTGCACTCCTTTCTTCTTACTTCTTGTTTATAGTCTCTTTTGTTACTTGGTGGGTAAGACACAATAAAAGGATTTCATTGAATATGTGGTATTTTTAGAGATGATATTTGAAAGTCTTTCTCTTTTCCATTTCTTTGCTCCTGACATATATCAGTACGGTGATCCAAATTTCAAAACTGGTTCATTTAATTCAGATGCTACGACTCAGTAATTGACAGAAGGCTGCTGCTTGTAACTCCACTACAGTTAAAAGCACTGTTTTGTAAAGAGTGTTCTCATAAGAAAGCAAAGCTACTACCCTAATTGGGTTTATCAATGACACCAATGACAGTTTATTTTTGCTTTGAAGTCAGCATATAAGATCTTCTTCAGGGAGAGCTGTGAAACTTGTTAGTGTTAGAAATCACTTTTTTCTAAAAAGAAAGAACTGCTTTCAATTTCTCTATTTAAAGACTCCACTATCGCCACATCACACTAACCAGTGTTCATAGGCAAGTATTTACTTGCTTTCTCACCACCAAGACTTTAATTTTTTCTTCTCAGAGCCAACAGTTTCTCTTCCTCTCTCTGTACTTAAAAATGTCCTAGGCATCAGTTCTAGCTAGTTCTTGTTTTATTCTGCCATCGCCAGTACTCTTATTATATAGCCCCACTCACTTTGAAATTCCACTTACATTATATATCTTAGTAACACTCTTGAATGTCATAAAAAAGAGAATATTACAGGCTCCCCACAATGGGATGAGGAAGACTGCTGATTGCCACTGTCCAGAGAAAAGAAAAAACATGATTTCATTCAATATAAAATGTATGCTTCTCTGCTTAGAATTAATAACAGACCAAAAGTAGAGACATAAGCACTGAACTACTTAAACATTACAGATAAGTTCAAAGTCCATTGGACTTAATGGCTAAGCTCTTGGCTGACTTTAATGAGTTTTGATGCAACAGATGCAATTCAGAGCATCTACACATCCAGCATGGAGGCAAAAGAGCTCATGCAAAGTTATTCAGCATAAAGATTTTTAGCAAGCCTCTCTGACTTCTCAGCAGTGAGAAAGAACATTTCCAGCCATAGTTATGTGATTGTCCTCTCTTTTTTCCATGATTATTCTTTTATGAATGTGTTTGCCCCTTCAGCTAACGACTTTCTTTTTTCTAGTTACCTCAAGACTGAATAGGATATGCATGTTATCTAAGAGTTCTTCATCTACTGTAACACTCTTATGTTTACATCTGAGAACAGTAATCAACAACTGACAAATCAAGGTAAGGATTATATCTACAATACAGTCTTTTCTATCATGTGAAAAAGGTGATATGCATTTCCTGGTGTATTCAAATGTACCTTTTATTTTGCAAACTGCATAAACAATGGCTTTAACAAGGAGTGAATTATTGTGCATTATGAGAACAATCTATACAGAAAAAAAATGGATATTCTTGTTGATTCTTCCAATCTTTTATTTTTCAGGATATAAAATGCAGTTTCATTTTGAAAACAAATTCTAGCAAATGGCTTATGTGACTTTGTTGTGGTTTTAAGTAGCCAGAGTTTTTATTAGCTGGGGGGGGCTAGGAGAGAGGCTTCTTTAAGAAGCTGCTGGAGTTTTTCTCTGCTCTAAGCTAGCTCAAGGTTGACTGCTAACACCTCTATGATGACATATTTAAGAAGAAGAAAAAAAAACTAGGCAGAACATCATGGCACCTTAAGAGAAAGGAGGGTGGGAAGTTTGATTAACACCAAGGTCAGAGAGAGGAGAAAGAGAAGATGCCTTAAACACTGGAATAGGGCCCCAGCAAACCTGTGGAGGATAGGAGCAAAGATTTGTATGCACACCTGTGGAAAGATTGGAAGATTTCCACGCCGAAGCAGAGAAGTGCTGGAGGAGAGAGGCTGTGATCCTGTGGGACATTTGCTGGAGCAGAGGGGCCTGATAGAGTCCTGTGGGCTGTGGGAAGAAGAGACCCACGCTGAGTAGCAGAGCAGCATTTCTTGGGAGGANAAACCATAACAGACTTCAACATAAATTCATAGCAATACCCAATTTACTCTCTAATATGTCTTGTCACTTCAAAAATACTCTGAGAAAATTCTCTCTAGCTTTTGATACACCAGCAAATGTCCTGTAGAGTGTAAAATTATAGTGCTGACACTTTCTGTGTGAAAGAATAGTAAGACCATCTATATCCTGTTAACCTGACCTTCGCAGATTTCAGAAAACATTTTAAGAAATTTTATCACTATAGAAACTAAAATCAGCAATAGATACTCTTACTTTGTATATTCGGAGCTCAGAGACTGAACTGGATAGTTTCAAATGCACAATGCCTTGATATTTGTCTTTACTTCTGCCCTTTTGGTAAACAGAAAACCCCCAGGGAAGGGTATTTCACCTTTCACTACTCACGATCTTGAGATATAGATGTATCTAGTGCAGTTTTATTAACTGTATACTCTTAATTTTGCTAGTACTTTGGGCAGAGGCAGATTGATAATAACAGAAAAAACAGAATAAATTTCCATATTTCTAATATTCTCCAGACACATTCAAATCCTTCCACAAGAGTATGTTCCCAGGGCCCTTGATTAAAATTAGCAACCTGTTCATTCCAATAGTTACATATCTATAGCTCATCCTTTTGGAGCTTATGCTCAATAGGTCATCAGTCTGTGATGTAATTCCACAAAAGACAAGATTAGCACCAGCTGTGACATGGAAACAAGTTCTCAGGACTGGTATAAGCTGTGCAATATCAGTTTTCTTCTGCTGTTTTCATGCAAAGCGTGCTGAAGCACCAAGCTGTTCAACTGCCAGATAGGTATATTTACTGTATTCTTAATTCCTTCTCAGATTCCTATCTAAGATATTTAGTTTGTGAAAATTTTTGTTTCTACGCCTTTGATATTTTTTTGATAACACCTATGTAGTGTTAGCTGTGACTAAGCACTCCTTTTCTCAGTGTAGCATTGTTCTTATAACCTAGAGTAGACTAGCCACAAATTCAATGAAGACAGCAAATTGTCTTATAATGTTAACTTCTATTTGTGTGCATGCATTTTTACATGCATTATTTTAATATATATAGTTATTTTCATAAGTGATAGTTATAAACATTACCAAAGAAGATATTTAAGTCAGGATCTAACCTGAAATTTTAAAGGATTTCTTCACAAAAATTCACTTATGTGTTTTCACACAAAGGACAATATCTTTTTGTCTTTTTCTGTAAATTAAAAATTAAATTATTGAATTACCCTACTGTTTATCCACTTTTACTATACAAAAACTCTACACAAACATTCAGAAAATCAAAATGTACAAGGGTGCAGTAAAAATGAGGACTTTTTATTTCATTTTGCATGGATTGCCTTTTGGCATATTTTTCTTCGAGTTTTGCGATCAAACTTGTTTGAGCCATATTAACATACATCATGTTTTGCTTGACTACAGGGGAAAAAAAGGTATAAATGAAGTCTACCAGATCTTTCACTTTTGGAAGCAGACTTATCTTGACTACTGAAATCTGCTCATATCCGAGTGATTTCGGATTTTCTTGTGAGTATTTCACATAATGTTATTATGTATCAAGTAAGAATTCACTGTCTAGTTACAGAGGACACATGACTCAAGAGGGACCACGTTTTATTCCTATCCTTTAAATATTAGAGAAAACAATGTGCTGTCAACTAAAGCTTGTAGCCATTTAGAAGCAAGATGCTGCGAAGCAGTCTGCATTGCAGAAAGCTTCAGCAGAAAATTAAGTAGCACAGCTTGCTGGTTTAAGATCTCGTTAGAGTGAATTTGACTTTCAGATACTCTTAGGAAACAGAATATCACACAGCAGTAATACACAAGCAACTTTTAATGTAGTAGCTATATATTTAAACTTCATGAGTTAACATTGCTTAATGCCTTACTTCCAATTATATAATAGATTCCAAAGTTTAGCTGTGTACTTGCATCACAAAAAGTTCTTTTTCAAGAGATTTTTTTTCCTTCATTTTTTCCTTTATATTTATGCCATGTTCCTTTTGTCTATTAGCACAGTTCATTCAACTTGAGCAAAAAACCTCCCTTCAAAACTTTTCTCTCAAATTTTAGTAATCATTCAAACTAGTAAAGAAACAGCAGATGAAATACCATCTCTGAAAAACTGAATAGAAAGTATTCCCTTGCTAAGATGGCATTTTTTCAGCAAATTAATTTTTATCTTATTCTTGAAGGCTGAACTTTTTATTGTGTGTTTAAAATGATACTGTATTGCTTAGATATGAGAGTGATTTGGGGAGGGCTTAGGGGTGTCTAATATGGTAACTCATATCCAGTATATTCTTTAATGTTTCAGCCAAAGCAAATGGTATGAAAGACTACTTCAACTGTGAAAAACAGCTAATATTGTTAGTAGTATTTTCTTTTGTCACTGTCATAACAGTACATTATAGGCAAATATCTTGCATATGACAAGTAACCAGTTGTTACGAAAATACAGACTAGCATGACAACTGAATCACATGTGAAAACAATTGTCTGGGCTGCAAGTTAGCTCCAGGGCAGGGTGACATTCCAGATTAATATACTGTCCATGTATGTACAGACTGTGAGGTTTCCTCCCAGTTTCTGCTTTCCAAGACACAGAGATTTCAGATCATAGAGATTTAAGACCAATACATTTTAAACTTCGAGCACAGGTTCCTCCCCTTTTACAATTAAGCTGAAGGATACAACCTCAGGCTGAAGGAAGAGCCATTCTTTAAGGAGAGATTCCCACTACAGAAGCTGTCTTCCTTACCCTGCCCTCTCTCTACCTGCAGCCGTGGTCTCTCTGATCTCTTGACCCAGCGGTGGAAAAATCCGAGTCTGCACTTAACTAACACAACAAAAAAGGTGGAGTTTTCTGAAACTCCTCACTCTCGAGATATGATTTGCAGCAGTGCTACCAGGAAAGAAATGGCAGCATGTGATCAAGTGGAAGATCAGAGAATTCTCCTCTTTCAGCAGTGGCTAGCATGTCCATCAGCCTGCCGGCACTCTCCACCCATTCAAAGTGAAGCAACACAGTACACAAGAGAAGCAATTGTTAAATAGCAGGCAATATGTGGAAATTAATTTTTTTCTTCCCTCTAATATCGAGATGACAGCTATTTTCAGGATTATCCTGAAAATATTATCTTGAAAATATTATCCTGAATTATTTAGTCTGAAAATATTTTTATCCTGAAAATATTCTCTTGCCCTGTGTGATGGCAGATAGACAGGCACAGTGATGTTACTATCCTCATCACTAAATGAGATACCATATCTGTGAGACTTATTTGAGTTTGGCTCTTTGAGACAATTCATATGAAATTGTTGTAGACAAAATAGCAATGCCTGGCACAGAAGTGACAATTAAGTTGGCAAAGATGATTGCCATGAAGTCCCATATAGTGGCCTAGGAGCTCCATTGGAAAAGGTGTTGCAGATATCTCTAATTTGCTATGCTATTCTGAGAAATTTTTGGCAAAGACCACTTAAATAATCTTGTTATAGTAGCAATCAGGGTCCTGTTAAAGTGAACTTACACAAAATGAGTTATCTAATGAACATATAATAGCTTTCCAGTATGATGCTCTGGTGACAATTATGGCTACAAATACTTCTATAGATGTAAATATTAGGCAGCTGTCATGAAAGAAGCTATAATTGTAATGAGCACTTTTGGATTTATAAGTTAGGATGATTTCTGTTAAGATATAGAATATGTTTAAGAAAACTTTCTCTCTTTTTTCTTTTTTAAAGTTGTGTGTTCTTTTGGTGTCCTTGTAAGTCAATCTCCAACAGAAAAGAAAATTATATACCTCAGAATATAATTTTGTGAGCAGCATTATACAAATGTTCATCCTGTATTGCACTACTCTGCCTTTCACACTCTACACATCAGGTTTAGCTACGAATTCACCCTCTTTTACCTGATACAGAAAAAGATTTATTTTGCCAACTGTTTTCATGTTCAGTACCTTAATTTGCAAAAACAACAAGCTGCAGAGTAATTCATTGCTTTAAGTGATACGGGGGTGGAAATGGAATTTCCCATTAGAACTTCAGTTGTTCATTTGTTCAAGACATAGAGTAGTGAATTGTGAAATAAAAACCTTAAAAATGAATGACCATAAGGCTGATACTGAGTTCTAAAACCTGGACTCAAAGTGTAAGACTTCATTATGTAAATAGGTTCTTTCAGGTTCAGTAAACAAATCAACTGCCACCAAGCTTAGGCTGCTGCTCTGATGTGTGAAATGTGACCAGCCTACAGAATCACTGCTTTCCATGTAAGGGTAATACCTACTCAAGCAGACTTTAATATTTTTATGTTTTATTTCAGAACTACTTCCCACAGGAATAAATTACACACCATACCCACAGTGCAGTGATAGTAATTACTGATCAGTTGAATATCTCCTCTGCCTCCAACAACACTTTTGGTAACACAGAGTAATCTGTGCTAGCATTAGCTAAATTAGAGAACCTCGGCCAGGAGGATCTCAGATCAGAGCATCAGGACTATAATTTTAAGGGCTACAGGATCTCTAACAATTTTTGCAAATTTGGCCTTACTCTAATACTGACCTGAAAGGCTGCAAATTTAAGTGTATTGTAATTTCTCCTCAGTGTTACACTAATTACTGACATGCCGGCAGTGAAACTTTGATTTATTATGCTGTTTTTCAAAAGCGGGAGCCACAGGATTTCCCAGTACTATTAATCCTAGGAGATGCTCAGGTAGAGAACTGTGGTTTAATAGGAAAAGTTCTGGCAAGTATGTGTGATTTGGAGTTTGCAAAATATCAAAACAGACACAGAAAACAGAGTTATCCATGTCTATCAGAGCTTACTGTACCACTCAGGCTGCAGATCCTTTAGCATTTGATTTAGAGCAATTGTAGGGCTTGAATCAAAAGACTCCATTTATGACTCACCATCCACACTTAACACATTGAATGGTTCACTTCACAGAGCAGATGTTGTGCTCGAAGACAAGATTTGCTTTGGAAGCCTCTGCTCTAGGTACTTGATAATTACACTTCATCACCTCCTGGGAGTGGAAAACATAATGATCCAAACCAGTGTTTTTCCTTTTGGCAATTTTAAACCACATCCATGTTAAGGACATCCAACTGAGGTGACTAGACTGAATTCAATCAAAAAGAAAGGCTCTGAATAGGGCTGATGTAGGGGCCCTGGAACCAATGGGTTCAACCTGGGATCTGCTCCTACTCAGACAAGTTATTTGTTCATGTAGGCACAGCTTTAGCCTTACGAAGGGAGTTGTGGAACTGTATGAAAACAGACGTTACATTCCCAGTCAAAGAAGTAATATTCTTGGCTCTTAATGATGATGCCTATATTCTACTCAAGTTATTGAAGCCCATACTCCAGAAAATAGATCAGCTCCTGGCCTGCTATCCAAATATCTAAATATATTTATGAATTAATTTTCTTTACAGTCATTGATAAAGAATTAATAAGTGCTTACACACTATTTCAGGAGAAAATAATATGGGATTTCTATACCTAATTGAATACAAGCACGAACTTTTAACATAGGCTTCTTGGCATCTGAGTTTTCATTCTAATGTTAATTCACAAATAAGAGAGGTTTCCTTTTTAAAAATAGTGCACTACTGAACCAATAAAATCAATACAACAGGCAGAAAATCATATTTCAAGGGGAAAGAAAAAGACAAAGCTGTGATTTTCAGAATTACATATTTAAAATCTTATTGATGTCTGTACATTCATAATCCTCACATCAAATACTTTCCGAAATATTGCTCAACAATTGCACTAGATAAAATAGTATTAAATAAAACAGGCTTGCATATAAAATTCATCAGTGAACTTATGTAAGAAGAATTTTTCAGGCACATTATGCATAGATTAGCTGCATAAAGAAACATTTTAATTCAGCTCTATTATAAAAGTATGCTACAAAAGGAAATACATGTCATCATTTTTGTTATGTCTCTGTGAATCTAATATCTTCATTGGTGGCTGTTTTTCAGCCAGGGACTTCTACACTACATGACTGCCCACAGCACGATAGTCTGTCACCATATCTGCTCTGACCCTCACTCATTTATCCCTTATCCTGATTTTGTATGGGTTGTCGAACTATGCATGTTCTCTGAAGTGTATATTCATGAAAGGATGATAATAGTTATCAGACCTTGAATTTTCAGTTTTCAGATGGTCACCAGCCACCTCATTCCTACTTGTACTGTGGTAATCTGTCTTTCCAACATGGTTTATTTTGTGCAATTTTTCTCGTTTCTATGTATTACAATATTTGCAACTGCTTTGTGACAGACTTGTGAACAACTGAAGTTCTGGCAAAAAATTAGAAAGTGATTAATTCTTCTGTTAATATTTATAACAAAAGGCCAATTCTCAGCAGGTCAATTTTCTCTAGAGTAAATTAGATTATAATCCATCAAACAGATGTCAGAACCCCATAAAGATATGAGCATATGTATACACTGACCAACTCATTATGAGAAAATCGTACAGATGATGGCAAGAGAATATTCTGTTCTTCCCTTAGGCACCATGTATGAAACATATTTTCTGAATTGCAGTTTGCCATATTTTACTGAATTTGTATTAATAAATAACGGTTGTCTGTAAGCAGCATACCACAGCAATGGAAGCACCATGTGTTCACGTGCTGTGATAATAACAGCATTTGCCAAGTCCAGGCAAAGACAAAGACAAGCCAAGCACCAGCTGAAGACTAGCTTTCAAATATCAAGTATTATGTCACCTTCATCCCTTAGTGAACTCCCAGAGAGAGATCCAAGCACACGTGAATTATCTGTCTGATTCTCACACAAAGGGGATCCAAGTCCCAGGATGGAAAGGAGCTGTTGTGTGTCCAGGCTCTGTGCAAATGGGTGAAACATAATGATTCTGAGATGTACCATGGCACGCATCCAGACTCTGTAGTTCTAGGCTGATCTTCAGGCTCCCAAAAGTACCTTGTTTAGTATTAGACAAAAAGAATCAAAAAATCGCACAACCTCTGCCTAGGGGCCCACTGAAGACATGTAGTACTTGAAAACAGCAAATAGATAACCCCAGAAAAGACCTAAGAAACCAAAGCTACTCACAAAGGCACTTCGAGAAGTACTCAGTCCCTCTCTGGAGACTGTCAACTGTTTTGCATCACTCTTATCTAGGCCTTACACACTTTTGTAGCTATATCATGACCTAAAATAGGTACCTCACTTAGGTGTTAAGACTGAAACAGCAATGACATTCAAGAGAGCAATGAGCAACCACACTGCTAGTACTGCTGTATGCTGGCTCCCTATGAAGCCAGTGAAGAGAATTTGTCACAGTGCTCTGATAGGGCACTTCTAGTAGCTACGTTTCCTATTTTGAACATTGTAATAAATTTATTTCTGTAACTGCATAAGGAATGAGGATCCAGCACCTCTGGTTAGCACATCGTCCAAATCATAAGTATCATCATAAGGTGGCTGTCATTATGGCCATTGCAGTCATCTGCACCTGATACAGGGACAAAACCAGGAGTGTCACTAGTTATGCCCATTAACCCTGCAAGCCATGAACAGATTGTATTAAAGGGACTCTAAACACCACAGTTAATTTTCAACAGTTTGCTTCAATTAATGCCCAGCTTACCTTTGCTTTTCAAATTTAATGAAAGCTCATGAAAATCACAGTATTGAAAGATTATACAGATATCAGCTTCACAGGAGCATTATAATTCTTCAAAAATTTTTATACAGTTCGTTTCACTGACTTGAACTATTTAGAGCAAATATTTTTCTGAAAAATCAGGCAACACCGCAGAGAAACACAATGGTGGTTAAAAGAAAACAGACTCAGGCACTCAGGTGGAGTTCTAAGAAACTGGCATTCTGTTGTAATTCAAAATTATATTGTAACTAAACTGTGAACATTTCCCAGAAACCTAATAATTATTTTTAGCTTTCCATTTAACTTGAATAATGTCACTTGTTGATGTTTTCTTCTAGTAAATTAGGTTTTGGTTCATAAGAGACGCTAAATCCATTTTACCTAAAACTGTTAACTAGGTTTTTCTAACTTGTTTCTTTTTTGGGTGCCTTTTGAGATGTTTTGTTTCTTCCATCAGAGTCACTTTGAATTAAAACACTTGTGGTACTCCTTGAAATTCATGATAAAAAGCACCTGACAATTTCAAGAGGTTAAGTGGCCATGATCTGTGCCCTGTCTGTGCTGCACCTGAGTAGATATGTTTTGACACAATATCTAATTTGCTGTGACATTCAAGTTTTAAGTGATGTTCAAGGAGATGGAAGTCCTGGGTCTAAACATATCCCAATATGTGCTGGTCTTCTGCCTGTTAACTTACTAATGAACCATGATTGAGTAAAGTAATGAAGAGTTTACAGAGAGCCCCAGGAAACCAATTTCCAATTTTGCAACCAGCAGGCTTTAACTTCACTGCAGCCTCTGCTAATTTTGTCTAGGAAGGGACTTGGATACTAAATGCCATTTCTGCTATGTGAATCAGACAGACTTTTCTAATCCCTGAATACTTACTTGCTAATGAATGTCTGTTCTTCAAACCCATTTTATTTCCATCTATAGTTGTTAAAAATAGACTGAATAACTAGAAAATGATTACTGAGAGAAATGAAATTATAATCAGTGAAAATCAGAAGCACTGTGATATGCAGGGAGAAAAGGAAATTTTAATCTTCTGAAGATGGGTCTGATCTGGAATGAACCATGGAGATAAGTATGACAAAAATACAGAAGGTTAATTTTGAGGGGGAAAAAAAATAAAAAATCAAAGTGAAAATCTTTTTTTTTATAACGTCTGTATGTGACTGTAAGGAACCAGTGCTTCTACCCACCCTGAATACAAAACAGCTCCATATGCAGTGCACAGAATCACATTTGCTGTAAAATTGTTTCTCAGGAGCCAGCATCCTCAATGCTTGTCACACAGGGCCACTGAAGGCAGTTGTAAAGAACAGTAAAATAGGAGACAAATCAAATGTCGAGAGAAAAGATACATTTCTAAGGACAAGTTTTCTACATATTCCTCTGCTGAACAGAAGGATTTCTGTACCCAGGACCCTGTAAATTGCAAAGGCCACATATTTCTTTTCTTTTCAATAAAACATGATTTCAAAGCACAGTTTCCAATTAAGGTAATGTTAGTAAAACATTTCAAAAGTTATATCTGTAAATAATAATGCAAAAACACTTCTGTACTATATCTATAAAAACAAGTGCAAAAGCAGCCACATCTGTTTTTCAGCACCTTTTAATTGAACTAATGTACTTCACATAAATTGCAATCTAAAATGTTACCCATCATGCAGAAGGGTTTCTTTTTCCCTTGATTTCTCCAGATCCTGAAGTTGTAATTTAGAAAGCTAAATTCCATGAGCTTGTTGTCTGTTGCTGGGAAAAAGGTGAACTACCATCAGATCTCCATGACGCAGTCATTGTCACTCAGTATAAGAAGAAAGGCGAAAAATCTGACTGCTCAAATTACTGAGGCATTACCTTGCTCTCTACTGCTGGAAAAATCCTTGCAAGAATTCTCTTGAACAGATTAGTTCCAGCTATCTCAGAAGAGCTCTTACCTGAAAGTCAGTGTGGGTTTAGAGCCAATAGGAGTACAACAGATATGGTATTTTTTCTGAGACAACTGCAAGAGAAGTGTAGGGAACAAAATAAAAGACTTTATGTAACTTTTGTTGATCTCACCAAGGCTTTTGATACTGTGAGCAGAAAAGGTTTGTGACAGATCTTAGAACGAGTAGGATGTCCTCCTAAGTTCCTTAAAATGATTATCTTGTTACACGAGGATCAGCGTGGCCAAGTCAGATATGGCGATGCATTTTCTGAGCCCTTCCCAATAACCAACGGTGTGAAACAAGGTTGCGTTCTTGCACCAACCCTATTCACAATCTTCTTCAGCATGATGCTCCAAC
>WEIV01021037.1:106447-121460 GCA_013390005.1 Calyptomena viridis
GCTGGGCAGGGCACGTTTCTAGGATGGAAGATCACTGCCTCCCTAAGATTGTGCTTTATGATGAACTCGCCACCGGCTGCCGCAATAGAGGAGCCCCAAAGAGGAGATACAAGGACTCCTTCAAAATATACCTTAGTCTTGGCCATATTGACCACCATCAGTGGTCTACTTTGGCCTCAAATCGGGAACTATGGAGACACACCACCTACAACCCTGCTGCCTCCTTTGAAAACTCACACAGAATTAGCCTTGAGGAGAAAAGACAACTCAGAAAGACCCGCACCTCGTCAATTCCACCTAAGGAGACTTTTAGTTGTTCCTTTTGTTCCCAGACTTGTCTATCCCGTATTGGCCTTTTTAGCCATCAGCGCGCTTGTAGCAAGCGTGGGTAGAGCCCTTCCCATATCTTCGTTTGCGAAGTCTAGCCATGATGATGACGATGAATTTAGAAAGCTTTCAACTTTATCAGCAGATGTAATCTTGCAATCCTCAAAACAGCTTCATCTGTTATTCATGCTTGCACGAATGCAGGTTAAAATGATTCAAAACTGTAGAGAATCACAAAATCAATCATAGGTCAGAAAAGACCTATGAGATCATCAAGTTCAACCTTTGACCCAACATTACCCTGTCAATTGGACCATGGCACTTAGTGCTACATCCAATCTTTTCTTAAATACCTCCAGGGATGGTGACTTCCCCACCTCCCTGGGCAGCCCATTCCAATGACCAATCACTCTGTAAAGAACCTCCTCCTAATGTCTAACCTAAATTTCCTCTGGCACAGCTCAAGACTGTGCTCTCTTGTCCTACTGCTGGTTGTTTGGAAAACCAACACCCACCTGGCTACAACCTCCTTTCAGGCAGTTGTAGAGAGTGATAAGGTCTTCCCTGTGCTTCCTCTTCTCCAGACTACACAACCCCAGCTGGGGTTAGTGCCCTGACCTGAGCACACTGCTGAATCACGTTCATCCTGATGTCAATCAATACTGTCAATTATTTCCTTAGTGAATTACACTATTATATTGACAGAGTGATTCAGAATATAATGATTAAAAAATGCATAAAAGTGACATTATGTATTCTGTGGACAATGGTGCAAGAAGAAATCTATAATCTAGAAGTCATAAAGTGTGTGTCGGTAACTATACAGTTTCTAGGCTGAACATGACTAATACAGCTCCTGTGAATTCCGGGTGCTACTTTCTATTCTCTGTTTTAACGGGCACTTATATATGGGTGTATTTTAATATTTTAGAGCATCTCCAGATTAAATATTTGAGTTCATAGCAAACTGTCTGTAACCAATCATTGAAAGAATCATTCAACATAATTATCAACAAGAAAAGAGCCCTATTTGGTTTGGTTATTGTCTTGGGGTGACTTTATGATATATCCTATATTGTCTTCTCTATGTTAGGGGAAAAAAAAAATGCATCTTGTGTCTTTAAAACTGAACCTGAGAGCAGAGAGGGGAAAAAAAAAGTAGTCAGAGAAAACTTTTGCAAAGCAGTCTGGTGTTTCAAGGACACTGTAGCTCTTCAGTGGAAAGGGGGGAGGAAGGACTCTCAGCTTGTTTTATCCAGCTCTCAGCTCAACCTGTTTTTGGAGAGGATGAAGAGTGGAACTTCTGTGTTTTCCTAAGACTTTGGTTTCTCTTCATCTCTTCTGGACTTGTTTGGGACACTAGAACCTTGAAACCTTACTGGGAGACCCTTTCATCGTCCTGGCCTGGGGGGGGCCCCTCACATTGGCCCAGCAGCAAGGGGAGAAGGAGATCATATCAACAAAAGGACTCTGAATCTTCCAGGTTCTCTTTTTCCACCATGAGAAACTTCGTTATTTATTGTTTAGCATTAGTACCATTTTTCTTGTGTGTTTGTTAAATAAATAGTTTTGTATTTTTTCTTTCACTTTCCTTCAAGGAAATATTTCTTTTTCTCCAGCCTGGTGGGAGAGGGTGACTGTGGCCTGGGGATTTTTTTGTTTTATCAGAGAATATTTATCCCTCTGAATATATTTGTCCCAAAGCAGGACAATTGTGTAAAAATTAAAAAAGCATTATCAGGAGAGCATCAGTCTGGATTTATGCCTCCAGTGCATTATCTCAGTCAACCTTTTGCTTATCTTAGTTGAGTGAAGAATTCTGAGTTACTTAATTCCTGTTGGCAGTGAAGTGCAATATTCCATTTATTAGCTGCATGTACTTAATATACATTCCAGTTTCACAAAAATCCAGATGAATTCATAATCTACACATAATATTACAAATTTTAAAAGTTGGGTTTTCCTTTCCATGCTTAACACATAAACAATATATTCACTAATGAACAGAAGTCTATTAGAGTCTTAAGAATCTAAGAGAAACACTATTAGAAATTATAGATATCTTCAGAAGTTTTAAAATCTTGGGAAAACAGCTTCAGGCAAAAGACATTAGTTTTTTTCCAAACGACTAAAATGCTGAGCTACGTATGTAGGCTGCAAAGGTAAAAGAACACAGATGGAAGAAATAAGATTGAAACAAGGGAAACCTGAATCTCTCAGATTATGTCTGTTACCTTTCAGAGAAGTAAAGGTAATCCATATGTTTTAAGAGCCTGTAGAAGACAAGCCCTTAGAGGAATAAATTTCTTCAATAAGCAGACTAATGTAATAATTTCCTTTGGCCAAATGATACTGATTCATGTTAATAACAATTGCATAATGGAAGTCTTATTATTTCTTTTAGAATTACACAATTATTAAGAAATGAAGGTAAGTCTGCATTGTATAGAATTCCAAAACCACTAATTGAAAATGCATTATGAAAAAGAATGCATGGCTGAGATACTTTATTCAGTCCAGTAACAGATTCAATGACATTTGCAGCAATAGCTCTCTATTATCCACATTGTATTACTTGGTAAATTTAGCAGAAAGAAGAGGATGGGAAAATATGAACACAAGAAATATGAAAATAATGAAACTTTAATGTAGCACAAAAAGTGTGACAGATGTAATACCACAAAGAGTCATTAAATACTTTCCAATCCATCTCTTTTTATCTCTCATCCTGTCACGATCAATTATTCCTAATGTTTCTCCTTGTTCTTGCAAGACTTAAGGAAGCAAAATTAATTTATGTTTTTTGTTTGTTATCTCTCCATCTAAACTGGCTACTGACACTTCAAGATGCAGAACCACATAATGCAAAATCTCTTTTAGTAGAAGAAAATACAAGCATTTTATTAGATAAGCCATGAGCCATTTCAGTATTTGTTTGTCTGTAGTGCTCAGATCTTGAAAAAACATGTCTAAACAATAGCAATGGTTACAGTTCTTAGCTAACCTCCTTATCATATGTTTACTTCTTGTTTTTAGGCCCACAACATATTTCAATAGGACTTATATTAGTCTTTTTAGCATGGATCAATGAAGATGAAAGAGTGCCCTGAGCAGAACTCATTTGTCTTTGTCAGCTGTGGATAACCAACTAATACACTTAAAACAAAATTACACTGAAATAGCCTGATGTTATTAGACTTATTTAAGTTAATAACTGCTATTAAATCTTTAAGACCTACAGTTGTTGTAGCCTACAGAGATGTACTGAATTCATCTAAAGACAAATTTCATATTGTAAACTGAAGCAATCTAGCATATAGAATGAAACAATTTTTTTCCATAAAAACCAGTTCCTCATTCTGCAGACAAAGTAATGCCAAAACTAAATTATCACTGAATTCTACTCATTCTCCTGAGTTCAAAATATTTCTTATAAATAGAACCCATGAAAAAAATATGCAATAAACGGTAAAATATTAAGAAAGTCATTTTAATTTTAGAGGCAAAGGTTATTCCAGACCAATTTATTTGAATATTTAAAGGGATATATTATGTATTGAGATTATGTAAGTGTGAGATTAATGTTAGTCTTATTTCTACAAATGGAACTGAGGGGTTATTTTTCTATGGCTTGGCAGGTTCAGTTGTGGAGGTTTGGGCCTAGTTTCTGCTTTCATTTAAAATATATCCTTACAACAGCTATTAAAATCAGATTCAAAAGCACATTACAAAATAATAGGGAAGACTTTATTAGGGAATCTTTAAAGAAAATCTCATAATAAATAAACTAATATTTTTCCAGTTGCTTCACATTTTGAATGATCATAGTCTTTTTTTTTCAATTTTTAGTTCTATGGGAAGTAAAAATAAAAATATTGCAAAATATATAAGGAAAATATAACTTTCATAAATTGAAATTCAAAATCTGCAAAATACAAAAGTCTTTTGTACCCTATTCACTGCACAAAGTTATATACACTCTAAAAGAATTTTGCTATGCAGAAGATGCATAATTATGAAGCAGGAAGATTCCTGCCTACTCTGTTGACAAATTTGAGGTATGTAGGAAATCAATTATGTCTTTTGCCTATTTCAGTTAGAATGAGAATTTTAGTTCATAGATGGGGATTTCACTATACAAATCACACTTCTGGTCATGAGAGACAGCAATTGCACAAGATATTTTAGATAGAGGTAGCAAAAAAGGATACCTCTTAGATTCCTGGAGTGGACAACTGAATCACTCTCAAGAACCGCAGTGCTGACTCAGCAAAGACCTAACTTGTGTTGCAGGAGGAGGAGCATTCTCCCAGGGCACAGCAGGAGCCATCATCTTTCTTGGGTCATGTGCCAGGAATCATGGGGACTCCCCATGGAGGAGCAGCAGAGCATGGCCTGGCATCCAGGGTCCATCCCACTGTCCCAGCTGGGAATAGTGTGGCTGGGGGCCACTGGGGCAGCCGCAGCCCCACATATTGGGCACCTCCTTGGGGATGGTGACAGGCTGGGGCTGTGCCTGAATATGAGCTCACACATGGCCAGGTTGTGGGGAGCTGGAGACCAGACCTGCTGCAGCAGGGGTGGTGGCCGCAGGCAGCTGACATGGGGTCCTGGGCTGTGGGATGGGAGTGGAGCCTGAGGAAAGTGGGCTGCAACAGTCAAGGCTGGTGGTGCTCTCAGGGACTGGACACATATATGGAGTAACAGCGTCATGGTTCTTGACTATTCCGACCAGCAAAACAAAGCGTAGACTTAACACTTAGACATTCAAGAAAGGCTAAATTAGAAAAAGACACTTCTTAGTCAAAAGATTAACATGAGAAGCTCTGTTCAAGGACATAAATATTTATTTGCGACAGCTGTAAAAAAACAGATGTTTTGCAAGTGTTGTAGGGTTGGGCATACATTCTAATGCACCAGAAGTGGCAAAAAAAAACCCTGAAGGCTTCCAAAGGGGAACAATCTTAACCAGACTGCAGTTGTTTGCAAGTTTGTGCTGGGCCAGTCAATGTTAAATATGAATGGTACCAGGCAATATATAAAGTTTAAGAATGCATATTCATGTGAAAACCAGACTCAAAGAGAACAGTCTGCAAAGTTCTTATATAATAGAGTGACTTTTCACTACTCTATAAGGAACTCATAAAAATGGTCTTGTTATGGAAAGAGCTAATTATTGCAGACATTTTCTCTACTTGACCCTGGGAGATTTGACCCGAGTTAGAAACCTGAATTAAGCAAAGCATTTATGCTTAACTTTGTCAAGAAAGTGAGAAAACAGCAAGATTCATCCAATCCTGACTGTAAAATTTGCCAGTTAACCAAAACTGAAAATTAAAATTGAAACTTTCAATCAACCCCTAAACACTAAAATTGTCAAAAGACAAATATTAATACCAATGAGTCATAAGACTTGACAGAGAAAAATCACCACCACTAAGACCTTCTCTGCTTAGAAAAGGAATTGAACATGTCTTAAATATACACAAAAGGTTTGGTGCAAAAAATTCTGCATTTGTCCACAATTGTGTTCGTATTCCAGACACACTCTTAGTTGACGACTGTTACCAAAAATTAATGAGACCATTGTCCTGTTTCCTGTTAATTCAATGGGTTTGAATTAGTCGACTTAGAAAGGAGGGCAATGAAGATGGGGAAAGGCCTTGAAGGGAAGACTTTTATGCAGTATGCAGACTTTTCTGCCTCTCCTGCAGAAGAAGAGACTGAGGACAGACCTCATTGCAGTCTACAACTTCCTTGTGAGGGGAAGAGGAGGGGCAGGCACTGATCTCTTCTCTATGGTGAGAGGACAGTGACAGGACATGAGGGAATGACCTGAAGCTGTGTCAAGAGAGGTTTAGGTTGGATATTAGAAAAAGGTTCCTCACCCAGAGGGTAGTTGGGCACTGGAACAGGCTCCCCAGGGAAGTGATCACAGCACAAAGGCTGACAGAGTTCAAGGAGCATTTGGACAATACCCTCAGGCACATGGTGTGACTGTTGGGGATGGTCCTGTGCAGGGCCAGGAACTGGACTTGATAATCCTTGCAGATTCTTTCCAAGTCAGCATATTCTATGATTCTATGGTCTTATATATCTGTGTTGTAAGATACGTTTTTTCTTTCTTTTGCCTACAGGAAGACATGGATATGTGTATTCAGACTGCAACATCTATCTTGAGACACATTATCTCAGGTAAGATTAACTCTACTTGTGTTTACCTTATTTGTTGACTAGAAACATGGTCTCTAGAGACAACTGGACTCCCACCTTCTGACATGGCTTTTGGATTAAGGTATAAAATACACACAACAGTAATGCCAAAGAGCTGAAAGCCTGAGGATACCCCACCTCAGAAGTTGCCTATGGAAATACTTAACATGGAAGCTCACTGTCCTGGTTTGGAACAAATATATTCAGAAGGACAAATATCCTCTGATAAAAACAGGCCACAATCACCCTCTCCCACCAGGTTCGAGGAAAATAAATATTTCCTCGAAGGAAAGTGAAAGGGAAAAAACACCAAATAATATATACATATATATATAACAATAAACGATGAAGTCTCTCACTGGAAGACTGGAAGATCTAGAGTCCTCTCCAGAGTCCCAGGCCGATTGTGGGGGGGCCCCCCCAGGCCAGACCGGNTGTCAATAATAGTAATTTACCTAAGTAAGAATCAATGGGATCAGTGGCATTGGTTTAGAATTATTTGGGCCAAAAAAAAATTTGAAAAGCAAGATTTTTCACAGGAAGAAAACCTCCATTCTAGTCACTTCTGATAATGGACCCCACTTTTAATACAATCAGCAAGAACAGGGGGAAAAAGAAAACAACCCACAGCTCACTAGTACATATTTTCTGCCTCTCTTACCATCTGTGTACATCAAAGGAGTGTGGTGTTAATTTGGGAAAGACTATTTAAATATATACTCATTGATGAAAGGAATTTTGCAACTATTTTTCTCTAACTCTTACTGTTAAAAATGTCTCAGATGTATTTATATTTTGAGGATTTTTCTGCGATTATATGACATCAGATTGCTGACTGTAACTATCCACATACCAAATATTACACCTCCAAAAATTACTCATACCTAGACAGAGTTTCTGTATCTGTCCTCAAACCTCACTATTGAAATATGAGTCATGTTTCTCATTTGGTTTGTTATAATCTGGACTATCTCACATTTAAGAATTATTTAAGGAGGGTATGAATTTTTCAGAACACAACAATCAAGTATATATTCATACTCTTCAGCATCTCACCCTGATTTGTAAAGAATATTTGTCTTAGCTTATATTTTAAAAAGAATGCAATGTCTCTCAGCAGACAGACAAATACATAAAGTTACACATTCTATATATAATATAGAATGTATTCTGAGAATTTTTTTTAAAAGTCCACAAAAAGTACTGTGAAAAACAACATTAAAATACATGCTTTTTCTCCACTATATTTTGTGACTATTGTCTGCTGTAATACTTTTTTCACTGGCAAGTCTTAGCTATGTTACCTCTACAGCACATCAGAAACTGCTTTGTAGAATATAAATATAACAAATCTTTCGTTCTGTCATATTTGTATAAATTCCAAACACCTTTTAAATCTTCATGACTTCCTTTTGTAAATTCTTTGAGACCTGCAGATCAAAAGTAGTCTATGATGCTAGATAGATATTATCATCTATTTCTTTATATACTTAGGGACAACTGTCATTGTTTTCACCTATTTGCCACATCAAACAATATTTACATTCCAGAGTTGGTAAATATTCAAAAATTATTTCCATTTGCATCACTGAAAGTCACTTTTTGTCTTGGGGTAACATTTTGGAGAATTTCCAGAGCCATGTGGTAAAATGGATAGTTTCGACATCTAATTATATTGTTTGTGTATAACCTCTTTGTATGCATATATTCATCTAGAGATAACTTTTGGTGAACTAATTTATGCTTCAACAGCAGTTTCTTTTCAGCCTGTACTACTCTTTCAACAATATTCATTGTAACTTAATATTACACTCTATCACAACAGGACTTGATAAAGACAGTAGGGTCCATGCAGCATCACAAGCACGTTTTACTAACATATCAAAAAAGAAAATGAGATAGACACTCACATGCAATGCTGGGTGTGGGTGTATTTGTCTTTGACTCAGTATGGCACTAATGTCTAGTTAGATCTACACCTCTTTTGACTGATACATGCTAGTATCCTGTCATTTTGGCAAATGAGCAAAGCAAATTTTTAATGACTGTATAAAATAATCCTTGCAGACATACCCCAAATGTGATTTTTTTTCTTTTAAATGACCATGAAAGAACAAGGAACTGATTTCCCTATTTGCAAGACAGAACATATGAGCACAGAAAACCACTTGTCCTTCAGCTGTTATTTGGGAGCACCAGCTAACTTCATTGGTTAGTCGTTGGCTGATCAGAATGAAGTTTGTCACATGAACTTTTAGTGGATCATTGTCAGTTCAGTCTAACACTAACAAAAGAATGGTCACTTATTGTCAGTAACTGTGTATTCTGCTGAATTTGCAACTATACTTTTGCTGGGTTAAATCTCTGTTATTAAACAGAAGACATTATCTTAGGCCTTCACTGAATGATATGGAAGTGTCACTGCCAAAGTGCACTGCTCTAGGAAAATGGATATATCTAAAATTGTTTGCAGAGTAGCAGACAGCAATTCAGAAAATATTCTGCCTTTATTTTGCATATAGCACACTGTATTTCCAAATGAGAATTATGAGATCACTTATAATTTTATTATAAAAAATAGTGGAATCTTCAGTGAACCTTAAATATAAGATCATTTTGTCTTTTTGCCTGAGAAAACTTCAGATGTCTTGGCACTATTTTTTGGGAAACAAAAGCAAATACTTTGCTAGTTCTGCTCTGATTTACTCAGTACAGCAAATGAAATCTATGGGAATTAAGGTACAATTTAGAAGATAAGTCAGATGAGGCAACTTAGGCCTACAGTCTAAAAATGATACAATAAATGTAAACAACTATGAGTAAATTAGTTTAAGCGTTATCGATATCATTTTATATCTTGCAGACGAGGTATAACATCTGCTGTTGAACACTATACTTTTCCTTTCTAGAATTTCAACCCAGTATTGATCTGAATTTTATTTTTCAGGACAGCAGATGACAAGAAGTACTTCTTTGTTAATACTGTGATCTCTTTTACCATAAGCACTGTGCAACTTCCTTCAAGACATACCTTGAACTTTCAGATCCTTCCATAGCATGACTACATAGGCCAAGGACGTAGGTCACAAAGGAACAAAAGGAAGCAGAAAGGCAGGCTCCATGCAAGTCCAAAGGGGTATAAGCTGGTAACGAATAAAATTTGAAAATAAAAAATTAAACCAGTAACTGAGGAAATCCTTCTCATTTGTTCCCAGGCGAATTTACAGTTCAACCTGCTTAGCCAACAAAATGTAAGACCCCGTGAAAACGGGCTTTAAAATTACAGAAGGAAGTAAATAGCAAGTGGGGAACAGGGTCTAACAAACATGGCAAACATGGCAAACATGGCAGGCATGTGAGCAAATAACAAAGTGAACTTCTGGGTTTGTATCTGAATGTTTTAATGACCAGAAAGGGAAGTTCTGAGGCAGTTTCTCTCTTGAAGCAGAGAGAACAAAAACCGATCTCATATTGGCTGTCAGCTCGATAAACTTCTGAAAGGAAATACACAAGTACTTCTCTGTGATTTCTTTGTGATCTCCTTATTGAACTAAGGACCACCTCTACTACTGTGTAGTACTCCATACACTCCTGTGCATGCTTCCAGCTTCTAAAATGACACCAAATTCCATGAGTGATAATTCATGGAATAAATAAATTCATGGATAATTCAGTCCAAACCCAACATATATTGTAAATTGACACTATAAATTAGGGGTGGAAGAATGTAATGGCTATAGTGCACAATTTGTGGATAAGAAACTCAGACCGAGAGAGATATAGCCTGACAAACACGAGAATTGAGAGATATCACCCTAGGTCTACCCAGCACAAGGGGACTAGAAGAAAAAGTAGAACCACAAAGTGTGAGAAAGAGCAACTTTTGTGCCTGGGCCCCAGAAGCTGCATACTTCCAGTAGGAACTCATCACCTATGTCTATATAGGGAAAGGAAACAGTACAAAACCACCCTCTAGCTTCTGAGTCAAATGATACATTACAGATGGCATCCACGCAAGTGGACTTGGTTATCCACCAGAACATGGTAGCTCTTCCAAACTGCCGGTTGAGAATGCTCCCTCACTCATGCAAAAGCTCAGGCATGATTTGGGGTTTATCTGGAAGCATACTAACTGACTCTAGGCCAAAACCATTCCCTAACTCTTCTCTTTTTAATATTATAGATGCAGTCACTGGGACCAGTTAAGCTGGGCTCTCTGCTGCATTGATAGAGCTGTAACACTCCAGCCCGAAGTTCCTATAAATAAAGAAAAACTTCATAACTCTTACAATTTTTACAGAATTTCTGAATGTACTAATTGTATTTAGAAACCATACTTTTTAGAGCATAAAACACTTTTCCTACTAAGTAGTGTGGGGATAGTTTTTGATAATGAAATAAGACCAAAGTTTTCTTTTCTTTAATTATTATCTTAGGTTTTATTCCTGATATATTTGCATCTCAGCATGTGGAGAAAAGAAATATTAAGTACAGAAAAGCAGTTGTTGTTTTTTTTGCTAGAATCTGTTTCACAGAAACTTTCACCACTTCTTTTCTGGATTGCCAATATCCCAAAATGAAATCTGTGCAGTTATAACAAGACAGCCTCTGTGAGTCTGCAAAACAGTCCTTATGGACTGACTGCTCTGTTATGAAATAGTCCAAAGGTTGATAAAGGACTTCACATACTCTCCATCTGAACCATGTTTAAACAGGTGTTGTGGATACCTTTCTGATTTCACTTTCTAGGCTACACTAGATACATAGGCCCTCAAAGTTAAGAAAAAAGTTTTTCCTGTGTAATGCAGAGTTTACAGTTTGTTAGATAGCTAAAGTAAACTGAACATGTAGAAGTAGCCTGTATATCCTTTGAACTACTATAGCCATCCCAATGGCTGCATTTCCTTTCATGTAACACCCCAAGGACAGCAGAAACACAGCTCTCTGTTGTTTTCCTGTACTTCCAGTGGCTGAAGATGTGACTTTGTAACATCACTTTTTCCAAGACTCATGAAATTCTGATGCTTTTGATCACTTGCCACAGCCATGGGGTGCAGTCCTTCAGGCACAGGCTGCTCCAGCGTGGGTCCCCCACAGGGCCACAAGGAAAACCTGCTCCAGTGTGGGCTCCTCTCCCCACAGGTCAGCAGGTCCCTGCCAGGACCCTGTTCCAACATGGGTCTCCCACGGGGTCACAGCCTCCTTCCATCATCCACTTGCTTCGGTGTGGGCTCCTCTGTGGGCTGCAGGTGGATCTCTGCACCCCTGTGCTCCTCCATGGGCTGCAGGGGCACAGCTGCACCACCATGGTCTTCACCATGGGCTGCAGGGGAACCTCAGCTCTGGTGCCTGGAACACCTCCTCCCCTTCCTTCTGACCTTGTCGTTTGCAAGGCACTGACCTTAGTGTTTGCACTGCTGCTCACTTGTTCTCACTCTGCTCTTCTCTGTTGGCCATCTTCAGCTGCCCAACAACTTTTTTTCTTCATTCTTAAATATGTTATCACAGAGACATTACTATCATTCCTAATTGGCTTGGCCTTGGCCTGTGAGAACTCTGTCCCAGAACTGAATGTCATTGGCTCTACAGACATGGGAGAAATTTCTAGTAGCTTCTCAAAGAAGCTACCCCTGTAGCCCCCTGCAACCAAAACCTAGCCAGAGAAACCCAATACAATCATTTTAATAAAAATGTTCTAATCTTTAAAATTCATTAAAATTAAGCTGGTATTATAAAGACAGATCTTAAATTATTGATGTTTTCTCTCTTCTAACTCAACAGAAGTATTTTTACCTCGACTGATAAAATGAAGAATTAATTTTTATCATTTCACAATGCATAGGCACCAGAAAATATGCAGGCACTGAATTACAATGATATACAGTCTTCTGTGAGACACTGTATGTATCATCAAATGTCATACAGTAACCCCTTTTTGCTACAGAGGATCATTGCTCACCCTTACAATTAAGGGGACTGGTAAAGCTGGTGTTTCTGGAAGGGAATGGGAAAAGTTAAACTTATTAATGATAATTGATGCTTTTAGTGAAAATTGGGGTTCGTTATAAACATATAGTACATAGCTCATTTGTAAAACAAATATGAAACTATTTCTTGGCTACTGGAATATACCTGTATTTTCTACAAACAAATGTTGGGGCAGGAAACAATAAAACTTTCTGTGAATTGGTGTAGTTTTTGTTATATCCTTTAGCAAACTGTGAGACACTGTTTCACAACTGAATCAGTTATTATTGTTGTGTTGCTGGGTCAGAACAAACCCTAAGTGTGGCAGGGCAGAGACTACGTTGGAATGCACGTGGCAGCAGCCATGGCACATGGCAGAGGCTGTCGATCAACAGGCCCACCTGGTAGCCCATCCACACCACGCCCCCTGGAGCCTCTGATTGGCTACACCACCCGTCACTCCAGCCTGGAGGGCACTGAGTCGTCGGTGTGCTGGAGGTCCCGCCTGGGGGGCATGGCCGTGCTGACCACATAAATACGGGAGCACAAGGCTCTATATTTCCTTTCTCTCATCTCTACGTGCCACCTTGTGAGCCATAGGATTCTTGGTGGTAACTTGCTTTCTTATTCTAATCTTTTTTTTTTTACTCTTCTTTCTTTACTCCTGTTTTTTCTCTTAATCTCTTTTCTTTAGCCTAATATGTTGTTGGTAACTTAAAACTGATGGGTTGTATTTTACTAAGTTGTGTGCTGGGTGGCTCTGTGATAGGTGCTTTTGTGGACTGCTTCTGCCTTGGCTATATATTATCCCTGTAAACTTTTGCCAAAATGTTTTTATTCTCACTAAGTTAAAATGAAATTCTCTTAGGAAAGTGTATGCAATGGTCTCTCTTTACACAACTTCAAGGTATTAACAACCTAAAGACTTTTCAAAAGTTTGGTGGGCAAACTTTAAAGCCTTAAATATCTTTTCAAAAGTAAAACTTTCGGTTAAGCCTGTGGCTTCAAGACTGGTGTCTTACACAAACCCAGCACAGCAGATCTACTGCAATGGGCGTTTCAGCCCACCAATAGAACAGGCTAATGCCTCACTCCATGTAGCTCACACTGGCCTTTGTTTCCCATAAGAACTGGCAGACTTCCCCAAGGCACAGGTTCTATAGGAATTTAGGTTTAGCAGTTGTATGCTAACTGTGAGGTCAAACACAGGGTAAGCAGTTATAACTTCATAACAGGTTCTGGTAACCTGGAGCCATTAATGAAAATGGCAATTGACACAGCACTGTGAGGAAAAGTGCTGAAGAGGGTACACTTTGCTAGTGAGTGTACTACCTTGTGTGCTATCTGAATCACAGCTCCCCACTGAGCTACTGAGGACCCCAAAAGGAACTCACACAGCAAATGAGACTGCTGCCCAGTTGAACTCACCTGAAAAAAACCTCTGAGATAAGAGTAACAAGATGATACCAGACAGGTAAATTCAGTCTGCATCCAAAGTAACTGTTTTGGCTGCCTGTCAATCTATAGTCTTTATTGTTGACAGAAATATTAGTCTTTTTACACTTGCAAATGCCAACAAAGAGCCTTATTTTCCAGAATACTTCTTTTCTTCTATTTCTCTTTGTGTCTGTCTGTTTTCTTAGAGCAAGATAATAACAGAACTTAAAGGTGAGTTAAACATCCTCCATTAAGAACTGTATGACAAATCAGAGAACTCTAATGGAGCTGTTTTACACAAAGGGTATTTTTCCTTTCCAATAAATAGAGAATTGAAAGCAACTTTTTACATTGGGATTTTTCATCTGAACTTCAATTTCTTGGGGGTAATACACTAATACTGCTAAATTTAAAAGCAAGAAAGCAATTTGATTTCACTTGCAGGAAACAGCAGGCAATATTACTGTTATCTGTTGGAGAGAGCTCAAGGTATTCTCAGCCTTTCAGTTTTCCTCTTATCTCCCCTGGATTTTTTATACTCTTGCTTGTAAAACTCTCTAGCTATCGCAGAGATGGACTGATTTTTTTTCCTGGCATGCCCTTCTTTAAATTTAGGTCAGGTTTCTCCTTTTTATTCAAATTTGGTGTATTTAATTTTTGTATTTCTGGGGATTTTTTGACAAACAGAGAAAATACTTCTCCAATTAGTAGAGCAACAGGATACAAAGTCTTGTTCATATTTTCCACATGCACTAAAAGAATTGAGGCAGAAGAAAGCTATTGCTTACCACTCTCATATCCTTATTACATCTCCTACATGCTTTATTTGATTTCTAGACTATTGAAGCAATCTACTCACTGGTATTTTTGTTGTCTGCTTTCCTTGGAATCTTCTCATAGCAGAGATACCTTTAACAATATTTAGCTTATTTTCTATTGGAGAAGATTTGAAGAAACCTGTTGTGGTTTTAAGTAGTCAGAGTTTTTTATTAGCTGGGGAGGCTATGAGAGAGGCTTCTTTAAGAAGCTGCTGGAAATTTCTTAGCTCCAAGCTAGCCAAGGTCAGCTG
>WEIV01021037.1:121719-133383 GCA_013390005.1 Calyptomena viridis
CCTTCTCTAAGAAATTTTGGATGTGTGTGTGGGCTCTTGGCATTTAGCCAGAGTCAAACCAGAAAAAAACCTCTAACCCAGAGAGTTACAATTACAGTTAAATATCAATACACAGAATTATATCTTACACTAACACACATTTGCATACGGTACTGATATGTATAGCTCCAATTTCTGTAAACGGTTAGACTCTAGGATCACCCTTCTGTGAACCTCAAAGCTTTACAAGACATGCCTTTCATCTAAAAATGATGGGACTTTGAGGTGGTTGACTAACTTATTTCACACTGCCTTATTCTCAAAATTTCTTAACCTGGTTTGGGATAGTTTCATCTGTAAATAGCTGTCAAATCATGTAAATGGGTGAATGACAAACAACAAAAAATCTTTATAGGCATGGAAATTCAAGGACAAAATAGGAAAAATATAGTATCCAGATTGCTCAGCTAGGACAGTAATAACAACTGTGAGAGGGTGAAAGTGATCAGAAGCTAAGGATCAAAAAATCCAGTAGTGAGATTCCATCTACTATAATATAGATTGGAAAGAAATAACTTTTCAAGTGTGAAACCAAGACTGTTTTTTCAGGCAAAATGAATTACAGCTTTGCAAACTTGATTTAAAGTTTACTTTCAAAAACCCAGATGAATAAATATAAATTGTCTATTCAGAAAGAAAAAGAAGCTATACAGCCACTGTAGCAGTGCTTAATTTCAAAAAGAATTATATTCAAAGTTAGATAAACTTCTATAGAGAAAAAAACCCAAAGCCAAAACTGCAAAATATTAGCAGAAAAGACATTAGAAATTAAAAAAAGTGTACCATTTGCCAAAATGCTTTTAAAAATACCCCCAAAAAAAAGAAGTCAGAATGGCTAAACAATCCAATAAGGAGGCTGTTTAAAATAAGAAGGCACATTTCAAAAATTTGAAATTGTGTTAAAAGAAAATAGAAAGGAGGAGAGAAAAAAATAAATAAAAATAATTTTTAAAAAGAGGTTTAAGTACATCATACCAAAAGGCACAAACACATGTACTGAATCCTTGTTCAAACATGTTTATAGCTAGGGAATCCTCTCCAGGGATGCCTTTGAAGAGATGGCAAAGGTATAAAAACATAGCTAAGAGAAGACAAGAGCACAACAGACGCATCAAATCATAGAATGTGCTGAGTTGGAAAGGACCTGCCAGGATCATCAAGAACAGCTCCTGGCCCAACACAGGGCATCCCAAGAATCACATCATGTGCCCGAGTTCAAATGCTTCTTGAACTCAGACAAGCTTGGTGCTGTGACCAATTATTCTTTCCATCCAAATTTATCAGCAAGCAAAGTAAAGCTTAGAGATGTATCTGTGTTACAACCCATAAAAAAAGTGTATATATGTGTATACATTAGAGGATTTATCTAGAACTGGACTGACAGCAGATGACCGCAGTCCTTAGAATATTTGGTTTGCATTTTTTGTCATTTTTGTGGATGTCCACAGTCCACTAACATTAACTGAATTGAAGTTTCCAGAGTCCGGAAATGCAAGATTAAATGCTTATATCTAAAACTTAATTTTTTAAGAATTTACTATCTGAACAATGACTACTGTTGTGTTTTTGGAGATACTTTTTCAGCTATTCCTCATTAAATGGTGTGGTCAACATTTTCTATGTAGATGTTTGAGGAGAAAATGAGGTTGCTAAGGCTATAAAGCAAAAAAAAAATGCCACTTAAAAATGTTAAAGATCTTTACCCTTATTTATCAGACATACAGTGAATCATAGTTGAGCCAATATTTCCTTGAAGCAAAGGAATGTCCCAGAATAAGCTAAAGTGCAGCAAATTGTTGCTTTACAAGCTTTGGGAATTGTTTACAGCTACTTGTGCTGTGGCTCATCACAAATAATGATGATCATTTAGAAACCAAAGTCTTAAGTGCAGTTGATCCCAGTCATGCTTCCTGAGGGTTGAATTAACCTCACCTGATACTAGTCTTCTAAACATCAGGCATCATGTCTAAACTACCAGTTTAGACTCCCTCTGGATTCAGAGAGATGTTCTTTCAAAACATAATTCATCCTACCAGTCTTAATATAAATAAATGGAGAAGCACCCATCTTGTTCTTCTTCAGAGCCAGGAATTAATCCCAATGTCTATGCTTCTAACTTCTGATTGGAAAAATTAAGTTGGCTAAATCTAGGCCAGACTGACCCATAAACACCTTAGAAAAGATTTGTTCCTTCTTAATACAGGAAGAAGGGCTGTCTAAGTCAGATGGTAAATCAGAAGCAACTTATTTTTTAGAAGTGTAAATTGTGTTAAATCAGCTAAATTCTAGTGTCTCCTGGTTTTTAAATAAAGTGCATTTAAGATAAATGGGAAAAAATGGAGCTAACAGCTNTAGCTAAATTCTAGTGTCTCCTGGCTTTTAAATAAAGTGGGAAAAAATGGAGCTAACAGCTTATCGAATATGTTAGTTTAGATTTGATAAAAGAGTGATTAAAATATTTTCGCACAAGTTTTGATGTAAGGAAAAAGTCAGCAAGAAAGTGTAATAGAGTACAATACTATTTGTGTAGTTATGTAATGTGCAGGTGTGTATAAACAGATATATCTAAGATATCTTTGCAACCAGTAATGAAAAGACTAAAGAACTGCCTTCATTCTCTGAATATTATTTAAAGTTGTTCCCTGGACTATTAAACACTAAATGTTTTGCTTCTGTATATGAGAAGACACACATTTGAAAAAGTTGTACTAATATTTCAGGTTAATTTTGAAAATTGGTGTAAGTGATTACAATTTAAGTTTACAGTTCCATTAAAGAAATGGTCAACTACAAGTACCCTTACTATGGAGGAGAAATCAGGCTTTCCCTTAATTAAAGTTGCTTGTGTATACCCAGGTCTTTTTCTTGCAGTAAGATTGTCTTCATATAAAACTGATTTTCTCAGCTCTATCAATGGAGCCAAAGCCTTCCCCTTAGCTAAGGATAGCAATGTAGAAATAATTCAGCCTGACAGCTTGAACCAACTTAAGCATGGAAGAACAGGAACATTCTCTTGTTCATCTCTTGTTATCTGAGCCAACACCAGTAAATTTGCTGTTTAAAAAAAACCATCAGAAAGATGTCTTAATCTTTTTTTTTTTTTAATATATCACAAAAGCCTAGTAAGAAGTGTGACAGAAGGGATAAAAAGGAATAAATAAACAGATGTAAATCATGTATTACACTGAAATTAATGTCACTGTGAATGAATTCAGAAGTAATGTGATAAAGAACCATGCAAAGACATAATTCAATTACAAGAATAACACTCTCACAAACATCTGGAAATAATACTGCTAGTTTCACACCTTTTAACCAATCAGTTCTACTTTCACACATCTACTTTCACACAGGAGTCTCAAATGGACCTTAATTCCTTAACACCATAAATTATTGTTTAGAATCTAAAAATAAAATATGCTAGGATTAGAAAAGTGACAATATTTGTACTTAAACTAACTCCACCATTCAGCAATAAAGACTTTGCCACTCCCTTTTGTTAGCCTTTTGCTAGAAGATGGGACAATTAGAAAGTAAGAAACAATAAATCAAATAAAATCCCCTTTTTAACTTCACTAGCTTTTGAAAGAACTGACTAAACAACACTCCATCTTACCAGTCACAAAGTAAATGATGTCCAGTGAAGAACTGTTATTATTTGTAAACAAGATGCTTCTGGAGGAAATCTGACTGATTTCACATTAGCTATGTCTTGTCCAAAGAAGACAGATTTCTTGGAATGACACAAGGAGATACTGGGCAACTTTCTCCCCAGAATTTCCAGGCTTCATATATTTGGGTATAGCATAAAATAAGCATATAGTAGGAACAAATGAGCAAATGAGCACAGTAACGGAGGGGAGAGGAAAGTAACTGCTGTGTTTAATAACTCATTCAATTATTATTAATATTTTGTAAGATGATTTGACACTAAAATATTCATTCTTGTTTTACGTGAACCAGTATTAACAGGTTAAACCTTGAGAAAACTTCCTAAAAATCAGACTAATCAACCACTGGTAAAATCTGTCATTTCAGTAGGGACATTTTCATAACAGAAATTTTAGGGGATAGTGGATGTTTAGCATTGCATTTTCAAAAACAGGTAAAATACAAGTGTGATATGTGAGTTTTAAAAAGGTGGTTCAGCTGTGGCCCATGTGAAGATTTGCCACTTATCTGTTTCCCATATGAAATTAATTCCAGAAATAATTTTTTCTTCATTTTGAGCAGTTACACAACTATAGGAATAGAAAAAGTGATTCTTCAGCATCTTAAAATTGTTAACATTTATTTCATTGGTGATAAAAGGTGGGATGGATTTCTGTTACAAAGATGGTTTTGCTAATCTAATTATTAGAATCTACCAAATGTATATATATATATATATATATGTGAGTAAAGAGAATTGGGAATCATGGTAGCTTGTACTGAAGAACACTTTTTTCACCTCCTTGCTGCTGTTATATATCTCTTTTCAATTTTGTTTACCATTTCATTTTTTCACTTGTGTTTAATTTCCAGTTTGACTTAACAAAAAATTTAGCACAACAATATTGGGTGCAGATTATTCAGGAGCCTTTTAAAAGTAGTATATATTTCAAGGAAATGTTCCAGATTTAGATTCTTGTGTTATTAAATAGGATTGTGTGATACTTTTATTGCTTTTGAAATTGTATTTCCCAATGTAAATAAAATCTAGTAGATATATATGCTCTTCAATGAAACAGGGGGCATGTAGCAGCTTTAAGGCATAGATTTACACATATCTTCTGAACAGATGAGATATTGATCCAAACACTCTGTTATTAGTATTTCTTCTAGTGAGTGGCAAAGATGTCACATTTCACCAGAAAAAATATGGCTTCAGATGCACAACAACACAGAATAGAAGACAGGGATTTTGATTCAGTACAACAGAACAAAAGGAAAAAATTACAAAAAGGAAGAAATAAAAGCTTAATAGGGAGCAAGTGGAATGGACCACAGAATGACCAGCCAAATGGACCAGCCAAAAACAACCCCTGTTTTTCATACTAAAAAGTAGAGAATGAGCCTCAGCCAACTCAGCTGTGTCTCTTACTACACAGTACTGGACATATAGCCTTAAAATTAAATACTGCGGAAAATGTTCAAGAAAGACTGGACAAAACTGCCCCAAATCAACAGGGTTTTCTTGCTTTCTTTAGCCCAGCAGCACTATCAAAGCAGAGGAAAAAGAAACAGAAAAGCAACTAAATTCTTAGAAAAGCATGTCAAGGAAGAAAATTGAACAGCTAGGGAGCATGGACCTTACTGATCTTCTATACTATTCTTAATCAACTTCCTCATTTCCTTTTTAATATCCATCTTTATCTTTCTTTCTTTCTCTCTTTGTTTGTTTGTTTGTTTGTTTGTTTGTTTGTTTGTTTCTTTCTTTCTTTCTTTCTTTCTTTCTTTCTTCCTTCCTTTCTTTCTTTCTTCCTTTCTTCCTTTCTTCCTTTCTTCCTTTCTTCCTTTCTTCCTTCCTTCCTTCTTTTCTTCCTTTCTTCCTTCCTTTCTTCCTTTCTTTCCTTTCTTTCCTTGTTTCTTTCCTTGTTTCCTTGTTTCCTTCTTTCTTTCCTTCTTTTTCTCTTGTTCTTTTTCTTTTTCTTTCTTTTTCTTTTTCCTACTTTCCTGCTTTCCTGCTTTCTTTCCTTCTTTCCTTCTTTCTTTCCTTCTTTCTTTTCTTTTCTTTCTTTTTCTTTCTTTTCTTTCTTTCTTCCTTCCTTCTTCAGCATGATTAATTTTTCAATTTGAAGAGCTATTGGTATAAAGCATGCCTCATTAGCTTGTGCGAAGTAGTAGTGTTCATTAATTCAGTTCTCACTTCATTTGCTTTGCATACAGTTATAATTAGCTTCAGAATAACTTTGGTAACTTCAGCAGATTTGTAGCTTTCATTATATGCTGCTTTTCCCTCTTGTTTCAATGTGTTGTATGAGTTTTGAAAAATCAAGACTGGCAATGACTGCTTTAGGGAATAATTCAATGTTGCAATTTTAGAGTGACAGTCTGTTTATATCCCTCTGTCTGTTGAGCTACATAAACAGTTAAAACGCTAAGCCTTACATAATCTCAGATGATGTTTTCTTCCAAATAGGCAGAAATTCACACTGTGAATTTCTCCATGCATTCTCTGGAGAAGCAATCCTTTCCCATGACTCAACATAGTGTACATGGCAGCAGAGTAACCCCCTCATACCATTCTGAGCCAAGGAAGAAATCATGTCATTCTTTTATTGATGTCCTATAGCCAAAAGGGAATTTGGTCTATTCTTTGGGGATCTGCTGATGTATTAAGGATACACACACAGCACAACACAGTTTGAATTTGGTTTATGTAGGCTGGCAAGTCAGCTCTCCTATTTTAAGAAAGGCAGAGAGTTATAGACAACAGAGCCACAGCATCTCCTTACACCTCTGTAAGATTGATACCACAGAACCACAGAATTGTTGGAGTTGGAAGGGGCCTCTGGAAATCATGTAGTCCGACCCCACTTCATGTTCACGTATGAGCTGTGTCAGTGTATTTAGTACATCAGCCCACCCCTGGCTGACATGATGATTTATTTCTTCTTGAAGCAAAAGCACAGTGCTTTATATATGGGGCCATACTGAGTAAGAGAAGGGGAAAACAAACATCCAAAAGTTCCAGAACTTCATATAAACTATAATTTTCTTGGCACATATGTCAAGGTACCACCATCAAGAAAGATGCCCACAATTCCAGGAAGAAGCCATAGCCACTCCTAGAGATATTCCCAAGGAATATCTGGTGTTGTAAAGGAGTTTAAGTGAAAAGCATATGTAATAAAAATAAGGTGCCCAGTCCCTCCACAGACACCTTTTGAGAACTGAGCTGGTCAGAGCACAAGGCAAGGATGGGAGTTATAAGTGCAATGTTAAGATCAATGCTGCAAAGCCTGCTGTTGTCCTGGATTAAATATGAGTCACTCATAAAGCTCTGGAATCTGTGTGCATTCCCTGTGTGCTTAGCTAGCCAGAACTGTCTGCAAAGCCCACTGAAAACTCCCCACTCCAGTAGTTCCCACAGAAAACCAGAAACCTATGAGTTAATGCCTGTAGCTATTATAGTTTTCCTTACTTCAAAAGCCAACTAGCTGACACCGTCTGAAACAAAATGAGGTTATAAGGAAGTTGCCAGTGGTTCAGTTTATGGTAAGGGAGAAGTGGTATTGTAAATGCTGATAATGTGCAAAAGTCCTAGTAACTGCTCTGCATGGATTGCTAAGTCATGGCTTCCTGTAGCAGTCCATCTGCTGACTTGGTGATACATGATCTTGAAAAACAACTCTTCCCCCACAGTTTACCAGCATGGGATCAGGCCAATGAGCCAGGATGGTGGTGTTCCTGGCACACTCCACAAGTCTCTAAGAAAAATGTTTCATTTGCTCCTTAATACCATCTTCATTACAGCTCAGGAGTTAGACTCTGAGGTGTGATCAGTCCATACCACTCCCACCAGATGAGCAGCTGGCAAACCCAAGCCCAACACTTCAGTAATATCCTTATATCTGCCATAACCCATAGGTAATTTCACCCTGCATGCTCACAGGAATGATTAAGTGACACCCCTTTAACAGCAAATCACCTTGCAGAGCAAATTGTTGACTAGGATCCAAACATGCAGAAAATTGAGCTGACTTAGCATGTGGAAGACTCCTAGCAGAGCCTCATGAGCAGAAAGTATGTTTGAGCAGCTCGTTGCACTGATCACATTTCAAACAGTTTCCAGCACCTGGAGGGATATGAGGACAACTTATTTTCAATAAACCCTGATTCAACTGTCCCAGATGATTGGCTGTGATAATATCCTTCCCACACAAGTCTTCTGCAACCATTTTGTATTGTATTGGATCTGCTACATTACAAGCACAAAAGAGAGTCAAGCTATTATCATTTAAGAGATGGCTACAAAATCATTTGTGATGAGTTTTGATGTAGAAATCTCAGAAGTTGCTTATACATCTGGACAAATGCAAGAAATTTTAATTCTACCAGCACGCTTTTTTTTTTGTCAGCATATTCTGGATCTGCTCATATTCTTCTGCCTACATTCAGATTTTGTTCTCATTTTGCTAAAAACTTTTGTGCTAGTCTTACCATGCCACCAGCCTTGACTTCCGTTACCTCAGTGTAAATGCAGGTTCTTTCAGCCAGCGGGGACCAGAGTGCCAGTCAGCTTTTGGAGCTGTCCCATGATTGTGGAAGGTGGCTGGGGGTGACACTCCTCAGACTTCCAAGTGCTCAACACCACCAAATATTCAGGAAAAAGGCAAGGTGACCCTTTTAACCTCTCTTTAAAGCTCCATGTCATATGCCTATTCACAACATGAGACCCCTGCAGAGGCTAAAAAAGTGTAAATGAAAGATTATAGAGAGATGAATTTAAGGGTACCTTCTGACATACCAAAGCATACATCAAGTTGTAGTCTTGAACTGACATACACATAAAAACAACAGAGTTCTTATGAAAAATACTGCTTGGTTCAATACCTTGTGTGTTTAAAATTTGTTCACAACTATTGTATATACTGTCCCTAATTTTTCCCTGTGTTTACAGTACCAGCAATTCAGGGTTATTATTTCTTGGAGTCTGAGAACTGTTACTCAAAGTCTGTAAAACATCTTCAGGGCAGCTGTTCTGGAATGTCAAGGGTTCACCACAAGGACAATACTGTTTTCCAAAATAAACCACGGAATCACTAAATCAAAAAATGGTTGTATTGTTCTCCACTGGATGTAGGAGACAGAAACAGAGAAAGAAAAGAGAGAGAGTGTAGGGCTCTTTCAACACATCAGTAAGGAAGGCCTGTTAAAAATGTCATACCAATCCTGCTTCAGTCCCTGTGAAGGTTGTGGAATAAATTCTTCTGGTGTCTGTCACAAGTCAGATGAAGAATGTGATTGGAAAAAGTCAGTATGGACTCACCAAGAGCAAATCATGCTTGACAAACCTAGTTGTCTTCCATAACAAAGTAACCTGCTTGGTTGATATGGCACAATGGCTGGACATTGTCTACCTGGGTTTCTCCAAAGTATAGTTTCCCACAGCCTCCCTCTAGAGAAACTGATATGTGATGGTCTAGAGAAGTAATGTGCACAGTGGGTGGGGAACTGCCTGAGACACAGCACTCTGAGGACAGATCCTTTTCAAACTGGCAATCTGTCACAAATAGGGTTCCCCAGGGATCAATATTGTGCCAAGACTATCAATAACTTCATAGGTGATCTGGAAGATGGGATCAAGTGTGACCTGATGAAGTTTGCTGATGAGTTACTAAGATTTTATCTGTGATGTGGTATGTAGTAACAGATACAAAGTATTTGTATATAGTACTGGCTCTGAAAGAGATTTTGGAGCATTATAGACAAAATGGGTTTTCCATCACAATACACTTAGGGAAAAGAAAGGAACTGCTTATAACCCCTGAATATATAACCAACAGGTTGAAAATAAACAGTTGCTTTTTAGATAGTATTTTTTTTCAGTGAGACTAGTAGTAGATTTCATAATTTCCTCAGGCATAACTTCCAGAAAGGATATTTGAACATTAAGAAGATAGGGAACAGAACCTAGTGTTCTGGAGTTAGAGAAAAAGATCTTTAAATGTGGTGATGTGGGAGGGGGTTTTTTGTTGTCTTTGGTTTGGGATGAGTGGTTTTGGAGAACTTAAATTTGGCTTGCTGATAGGTCAACAACTGTCTTTACTTGGGAGAGAGTGGGAACTCCTTCCTGTAAGGTTTCTTAAATAAAAGATAAGGCATTGCCAAATGCCCTGGCAGGTGGAAGGACAGACCATGTCCTGGGGGGCCATCATCCCACCATCACCAGCCAGGCAAGGGAGGAGATTGTTCTGCTCTGCTCTGTGCTGGGACATCCTTACCTTGAGCCCTGGGGCCAGTTTTGGGCATCACAATATCAGAAGGATCTAAAGATCTTAGCATCCAAAGGAAGGACACAGAGATGATGAAGGGCCTGGAAGGGAAGCCATATGACTCGGGTCATCTGGCTTATTCATCTGGAGAAAAAGAGACTGAGGGAAGACCATATAGACACTGAAGGAAGAGACTGAGGAAGTCTCCAGCTTCCTCACAAGGGGTAGCACAGGGACAGCACCATTCTCTGCTCTCTGTGACCAGCGATAGGACCTGAGGGAGCAGCTGGAGCTGTGTTGTGGGAGATTTAGGTTGGATATTACGAAAAGGTTCTTCCTCAAGAGGATGGTCAGGCAATGGAACAGGCGAGGCACTGATCATGGCCCCAAACCTGACAGCGCTCAAGGAGCATTTGGACAACACCCTCAAGGGCATGGTGGGATTGTTGGAGCTGTGCTGTGCAGGAGTTGGACTCAATGATCCTTGTGGGTCCCTTCCAAATCAGTATATTCTGTGATTCTGTGATTCCAACTTAATGGGGAAATAGACACTTCAAAAGGAGTGACACCCTCCAGGAGGATCTGGATAGGCTGGACAAGACGGCTGACTAGGGTATGGTCGTGCACCTGGAGAAACATAATCCAGTAATGCAGAACATGCTGGAATCTACCTGGCTGGGGGGCAGCTCTGTGGAAAGGGACCTGGTGGTCTGTGGAAAACAAGCTCAATGTGAGCAAGGAGTGTGCTGCTTCAGCAAAGAAAGCCAACAGGATGCTGCGCTGCATAAACAGGGGCATCACCAGCAGTGATAAAGAAGTCAGTATCCTACTCTACTCAGTGCTTGTCAGGCCACACTTGAAATACTGTGTTAAGTTTTGGTCCCTGCTACACATAAAGAGATGTGGATAGGCTGGAGAGAGTCCAGAGAATGATGATCCAAGGACTGGAAAGGCTGCCATATGACAAAAGCCTGAGAGAAATGAGTTTGGTCAGCCTTGAGAAGAGAAAGGGAAAACCCTGTCATGTTGTTCCAGTATTTAAAGAGTCGCTACAAAGCCTTTTTAAAAAGAGTGACATGGAAAAGAGGAGGCACAATGGGTACAATTTACTCCTGGGATGATTCCACTTTTACACAGGAGGAAAGTTTTTCACAAGAATAGCAATCATCCATTGGAATTATCTCCTCAGAGAAGTGGCAGATTCCCCAACATTGAACACTATCAAGATTCAGCTGGTCAGGTGCTAGGCCATCTTGTAGACCATGCTTTTTCCAGCAAAGGATGGATCAGATGATCCCTGAGGCCCCTTCTGTCCTGGTATTCTATGATTCTATGATATTAAAATAGATGCTTTAAGAAAATAGAATAAAAATAAGACTATACATGAGAGTAAATCTTATGCCCCAAATTCTGGGAATCTCTCCATGGACAGGTTCTGCATGGTGTACCATGGTGTCATGGTTTGACTCTGGCTAAAAGCCGAGAGCTCACACATGGATCTAAAATTTCTCAGAGGAGGGAAAAAAAAACCCCGACTTTTGTGATAAGGATTACAAGCAACTGTTTATTAACTACTTCACACAAGCAAAACAGGCTCTAACTTAGACTGTTAAGAATTTACTACTACTACAACTACAACTAGTACTAAAATCAGAGCTTAAGAGTTTAAGGGTGAGCAGTTTGATAGTTGTTACAGACACCTTTC
>WEIV01021039.1:4015-15853 GCA_013390005.1 Calyptomena viridis
TGTCCCAATTTTCAAGAAAGGCAAGAAGGAGGGCCTCGGAAACTACAGGCCTGTCAGTATTACTTCAGTGCTTGGTAAAGTTACGGATTATTAAAGATTATTCTGTGGATTATTGAAAAACACCTGAAAGGCAACGCAGTCATTGGTCACAGCCAGCATGGCTTCATGAGAGCGAAGTCCTGCTTCCAAACTGATTTCCTTTCATGAGAAGGTAACCCACACAGTTATCAAGGGAAGCCAGTTGATGTAACCTTTTTGGATTCCAATAAAGCTTTCAATGCTATCTCTCACAGGATCCTGATGCACAAAATGTCCAGCACACAGCTGGACAAGCACATCATGGGGTGGGTGAGCAATCAGCTTATGGGTCAAGCACAGAGGGCAATAGTGAATGGGGTAACATCAGTCTGGTGACCCGCCACTAGTGGGGTTTCATGGGGCTCCAGCTTAAGCCCTATTCTCTTCAACATCTTCATAAATGACTTGGACACAGGACTGGAAGGGATATTAAGCAAGTTTGCCGACAACACAAAACTGGGAGGAGCTGTTGACTTTCTTGAAGGCAGGGAGACCTTGCAGAGAGACCTTGCCAAATCAGAGGACTGAGCAATCACCAACCATATGAAGTTCAATAAGGGGAAGTGCCAGATTCTGCACCTGGGATGCAGCATCCCAGGAGGTCCGTACAGACTGGTGAATAAGATACTGGAAAGCAGTGCAATGGAAAAGGACCTGGGAGTCCTGATCGATGGTAAGTTGAATATAAGTCAGCAGTGCCCTGGCAGCCAGGAGGGCCAAATGTGTCCTAGGGGGCATCAGGCAAAGCATCACCAGCTAGTTGAGGGAGTCAAAAGCTCAGAGTCAAGATGTGTATCTTAAATTTTTTTGCCCTGTGTTGAAAGGACATGATGCTGCTCCACCATTTTCTATTACTCATGGCTTATATGTTGGGTTTTTTAATTTCAACAACCACTGGCAGAGGATACTACAGACCAAACAATACCCTTATGCTGTTTACTGATGACTACTAACATACAGGATCAAGCTGAATTCATCTATATGTAGAATTACCCAAAAGCATCTACACACTATCCCACCTAGACTAGCAGAACCACTGAATAGATCTCTGTGGTACTGGAATATACAATTTTCCCTGTGACTGAGATGTGTCTTTAAGCCTGTTCTTTGAACATACATGGCACACTTTGGTGTTCAACTTTGGTTGAACACTAACCAGTTGTTACAGGCCAGAACAGACAATGAAGATCCACATCAGCATCTGTAAGCAAAAAATCGATAAACATGTGTCTTGGCGTGACTTTATGATATATCCCATATTCGTCGTCTGTATGCTAGGGGGAAAAAAAAAATCTTTTGCTTTTAAGACTGAGCCCTGAGAATGGAGAGAAAAANTGACTGCAGCCTGTTTTTTATCAGAGAATATTTATCCCTCTGAATGTATTTGTTCCAAACCAGGACAACATGTTTCCAGATACTGTACTACAGATATTATCTCTTCCAAAGCATAGTGCATATTCCACCTCTTTTCTAAATTGCTCAGCACTGCAGCATCTAGGTGCCAAAAAGCTGAAATTCTCTATCAGCAGCTGCTTGTGGCAGACTCTTCACCTGGGCAAGACAGTATAAGAATTAAGACAACCTGCTTATTATATATTACTATTTTCTGCTTTCATTTGCTGCAGTGTGCTAACATAACTTTTTCAGTATAGAGGCTACACTGAAAGAGGCTGATTCTCAAAGACAGCCCGTGTCCCTACATAAATACTGCCCTGTTGTCACAGAATACTGCTTATGTCCAGAATTAGCTGAAGTACACCATGGTCCTACACAGTCCAGACATTTGGAAAGCAGCAGCCTTGTTTCTTTTGAAATACATGCTACTTGGTGATTACTCTTCTGCAACTGTGTTTGGGAAAACGTAAACATGAGCGTCACTTTCTTAGGGAAAAACACTTCCACAAGTATGTTTTGCGCATATAATTCAGTCTTGCTGAGCACCCTACATACCAGGAAAAATTATCAGAAAGGGCTAAACTATACTACTATAAAATTCAGATCACCTGTTTTATTAGTATCTGCTGCAAAACATACATGCATGCTTTTTGATATCACCTCTATTTCTCATGAGGACAAATGCACTCATATTATATATTCAGTTGATCCAAGCTTTCTCTTTATCTTAAGACAAATGTTTAACATCTAAAGAAAAAAGGAGCTTTACTCCAGTTGAAGTAAAAATTTTAGTACCTATTTTTCTTCTTAACCATGAAATCAGAGCAGAAAATTACTGTAACACACAAGAAATGCAGCCTAACAAGTAGAGTTAAGAAAGAAAAAGTAGAATAAAAAAAGCTAAGCTTCTTGGCTAAATGGACTCACTTGTCTAGAAATGCACTTGCACAGGTATTTCAGTACTGCCACAAAACAATGACAGACATAGCAAATGAAAAATTATGTCTCTGCCTGGCTTTCTTCTCTTTTCTCCCACCTCTCAAAATACTAACACATACCGATAAGCCAAAAGCAGTAAAGCCCTGCCAATTTGCCAGTATTCTTTTTCTTCAGTTAGACTCTTTCTAAATTTACGTGGAAAATTTTAGCCACACTGAGGAGCAGGAAATTACAAATTCTGGAGACTAAAATCTTCCAATTTTTTGGAAGCCAAGTGTAAATGAATAACAAGCAGAAATGAGCAGAAGAGGACTCATACATTGAACTGGCTGCCTCACATGCCCTCTACATAGTTTTGTAATGGGGGTCTGCATATGAACCTAGAATATCACACAGAGGAAAAAACCCTTAAACAATTAGCCGACATGAGTCATTAGCGTGACACCTCCATGGATGAAGAATCCCATGCATGGAAAGAACATTCAGAACGCAGAGTGAATCAGTATTTGGCCAAATATGATTATAGAATAACAGTCACCTTCTGGTTAATATATAGGTGAATCTGAGAGCACCAGCTGTTTCAGTAGCAAACTTTTTTCACCAGAAATGGAGCACTGTCTGCTGGTAATTGATTTCTGCACTAATACCCTCTAAAGTGAATATCAGGATTTGTGTGATCTAAAATGTTTTATCTAGCTTGAGGATCTAACACGTTTTATCTAGTTTTCAGCTGCATGTAAAAGAGGTCATTTGGGTAAAGATTAGACATATGTGAAATTATGCACTGCTAGCCAAATTTTTATAAGTTTGATCAGAAACTATTGTTATGCAACTAGAAAATACCACAATGAAAATACTAAGGATATCCCATAAAAAGAACTGGAATGCACTTAAAGCAACTCCAAGTTCCTCTATAACTGCCACAAAGGACAAGCTCTGGCTTCACAAATACTTCCAACACGTCTTTAAATTGCAAATTTTCTAATTTAATTATTGTGCATTTGCCATATATTCATATCTTAGAGTGTGCCACCAGAAAGGTATCAACAAGAGAAAGTACTGTATAGAGTGGCATTGTGATATGCAGATGTACTGTCCTTCGTTTTTTTTTTCTTTTTCTTATTTAAATTCTTCTCTCGACACCAACTTAGACAAAAGGTAACAGTTCAAATACCTCTGCGCATTTTGCTCATCCTTAGCACCAAAGAAGTAGTTTGGATGTGCTCTACCACCTTTTTGTCCCCCTGCAGCTTGGTCACCTCATCCTTCTTTAGAAAAGTTGTATAAGAACTACTTGCTCCCTTTGCTTCCAAGGAACTTGGAACAGCATCAAAAGTAACACTAAGATATCAACTCTGCTATCTGTTGTGTATCCTCGACACAAACACGAAGGTGTTCAGCAGGACTAATGTTTTGGAGGCTGATGCTCCCTTCACATAAGTAAGGGAGAAAAACACCTCTAGTAGAGAGGAATGGTCTCTACTCCCCTCACCCTTAAGTAGATATCAGGCACAGAAGAACCCAAGAGAGGGGGTTTTTTCACTTGTTTTGTTTGTTTTCCCCCCTCAACCTGGCTTAGGGATGCAAAAAAATTGTTAAATTTCAGTCTGCTTGGCATATTAATCTTGCCGACCTATGGTTGTGACAAATTAAGGACATCTTAGGTTAGGTCCCTTACGGCTTTGAGTGGAATATCAGACAGGTAGCTTCACCCCAAAATAAAATGATGATTCATTAGGTTTCTTTCATGTATTTCATAAATCAGATGTATGTTACATAAGTAGTGACTGTAAGTAACCTATAACACAAAAATAAATAGACTGAAATACAATGAATGAAAGTTTTCGAAAAATAATTAAGCTGCCTTTTAAGGGATTCTATTTATTTGGTGACTCAAAAAATTGAAGTAAAAAGATTAAAGCATCCTTATCTTTATCTCTGTAAGCTGTTGCTGATTACAACTACAAGAGTTTAATATCAGAATAAATTAAAGATTTGTTTCTACATGATAACTACTTACAACTTTTCATTTTATTCATAGCAAAGGGAACTATGACAAGAGTCAAAATGATTTATGCCTCTATTGAAACATTTTCTATAGACTTAGCACACTACCATCTTAGCCAAAAAGACAAACTAAGGTTATGAAAGCTTCTCACAAAAAATAAAATATGATCTGTTTATAATAATGTCATTGTTATAAATGTTATTCTGTATTCTGTATTTCTGTTATTTTCAAAACAGAATGACAACCCTGGTGAGGATTTATTTAAAAAAAAACAAGTATTGTTAATAATTATATTCTGTATTAAAATTCAGGTAAAATTTATAAAAGTGTTTCAGGTTATACTTATGAATTTTTAAAAAACCTCAATCACAAGATCAAATTCCCTCTTTGCTTAACAACAGTAAACACAAAATATATATTCAAAGAATGGTAAAATTTACTTAACTCATTATTTAGCTAACCATCTAGCCATTAATGAGTTATATAAAATTGAACTACATATGAAACAGGTATTTCAGACACTCTAGACTCATGTAAACAATAGCAAGAATTCTTTTATGTAAAATTCACTCTTCAAAGTAGCTCCTTTTCCTGAAAATTCATAGATCAAATTTTGCCTTTAATTCCTTGAATACCTCATTTACAGGTGTTTATATATTATTGTATATATTCGCTGTCTCTGTACAATCCTAAACATCCACTGGACTGATTATGTAACTAACGTTATCATCCTTGAACAGGCAGGGGTCACCAGTATTGAGGCCATGCTGTTGAGAACGCAACTGCACTGAGCAGGGCATATTTCCAGGATGGAGGATCACCACCTCCCTGAGATCGTGCTTTACGGTGAACTTGCCACCAGCTGCCACAACAGAGGAGCCCCCAAGAGGAGATATAAGGACCCCCTGGAACAACACCTCAGTTTTGGCCATATTGACCACCATCAGTGGTCCACTCTGGCCTCAAATCGGGAGACATGGAGACACATCATCTATAATGCTGCTGCCTCCTTTGAAAACTCACATAGAATTAGTCTAGAGGAGAAAAGACATCACAGAAAGAACCACGCCTCGTCAGTACCACCTAAAGACACTTAGCTGTGCCTTTTGTACCCAGACTTGTCTATCCTGCATTTTTATCCATGCCTTTGTAGCCATCAGTGCGTTTGTAGCAAGTGTGGGTAGAGCCCTTAGCCATGATGTTATAAACACATGTACTCACACATATCTATAAACCCAAAATCTCGAGATTCCAGAATGTAAGTTGAATAAGACACATGAAAATGAAACTGTGACCTTCTTAGCCCACGTAAAGAATTTAATTTGAATCTCGCACTATGGGCTAAAATTGCCTTAAAAAATGGATTTTGAGGTATGTGTACTCTAACTGAAAGAAATACAGGTTCTGGATGAGGAAAAAAAAGCTGTGGAACAGGCTCATATTCAACCTCCTAGGCATCTCAAACTGTGAACAGGCTTCATAGATTGAACATTTAGATGAGAAAGACATACTCAAGCATGTGCCCTGTAAATGCCTTAACAAGCTGACATTGTAAAGAAGTTCATCTCATGGAAAAAGAAAAGATGCACACATTCTAGCAGGTTTGTGAAAAGCTTATGCATGCTAGCTTATAAAAATGTTCATCGCAGTCGTGTCATAAAGACTTTTAATAAGCCGGTATTAACTTTTCACTCAAGTAACCTTGTCATGTAGGTAGACACAAGCAAATGTTTCAAATTAGAAGCTCGCTTTTCAAAAAAAATTGGAGAAAATAAAACGTGAAAACAGACACTTGTGATAGCCATCCTCCACATAATGTCAAAGCCCTGATATTAATGCTGACCTTTGCTAGATATCATCCTTTTCAAAAAAACATTTTTGAAAATAAAAGTATTAATATAAACACTACTATTTAGATTTCTGCTTTTATATTTTAAGAAATATAACAGAGTTTCCAGGAAATCAAACTTTCATCTTTGCCAATGCATTTATGGATCATTCTACTGTTACTTGAGGTGAGCAACAAAAAGGCAAAGGTCACAAAACAAATCCATGCAGAGTCAGGCCTTCTGTCTGTGAACCTACCATTGCTGTAGTAAGAGTGACAGAATATTTGCCCTTCAAAAACCACAGCCCAATGACTGCTTCTTTGCTAATCCGTAATCATTATGCACGCATTGTTCCAACAGTCAGCTTTGAACAATTTGACTCCTAGGCTTCTCCATCAAGAGATTAAAAGGCTTTCACTTGTACTCTTCTCTATTCTGTTACACAAAGAAAATTGCTGAGACACATCAAATACTTGTTTGCTAAAGATATTATCACATGAAACTTGCTTATTCAAACAGTGTGCTCTTCCTATAAAGTACAGAGCACAGAATCATGACATGCAGGATGACAATTCTGATGTACTCACAATGGGCAATGATGTCTCAGTGCATAGCCCTAGCTCACATTTAAATGCACATCCTGTCTGATAGTCTAGTAGCACCCTAACCCTCACTTTTACAAGGGATTAACTTTCACTAAACTGAAGAAAACAGCACCCTTTTGATACATGGATCTCTGTTCTGCATTTCCTTTGTAATAACTTGCATTTCAATTGGAAATGCTGTCTGGTTCAATTCTGTCTAGTTTTGGTTGGCTTTTATTTGTTTATTTATCTTTTTAAGGGAAGGTTATAGCACAGTTTCCAAACTATTTTTTCAGGCATACACTTGTAAAAAACAGGATTTCCATATACCTTGGCCCAAAGTAATTTTGCAAAAGTTTGGAAAAAAGGAGTCATTATTTTAATTTATTCCTTTTCAGAGAGCTTTCCTATTACAAAACAATATCTGATAATCTTGAAATGTCTGTGAATATTGCAAGATAATGCTTTGTTTATAAAAGGCCTATATTTTCAAAAATACATAGAAATTTGTAAACAAAATATTTGCAAAGATGGTTTTGCTATAACTGAGATTATGACTGTGCCAGTTTGTTACATGTAACATGAAGCCTATTGTCTTCACACTGTCAGCATGTTCACAAACTAACTACATATTCCAACAGACAAACAATTTGCTTAGACAAAATAACTGACGTTCATCAATGGTCAAAAATTAGTCTGAGGCATTCTCTTTATTTTCCAGATGGAAAAGTACAATAAAAAAGATTCAACTGATGGATCAAACTAAAAAAACCTCACCAAATTCAAAATCAAATATCAATGTAAAGAAAATAAACAGTTATAGAAGTCTGATGGAAAACTGCAGAAAAAGCATATGCAAATTGTTCCAATTTGCTTCCATGCTGGGAGTATTTGCTGTGCAGGAGGAAAAGTCAGTAATTTTTCTCCTACTTCCAACACAATAACAAAGACAGAGCTTAAACAATTTTCTAAGATAATTAACAAGTGTATTGGTTGTCTTGTTTTTAGCCTTTATGTCTTGTATTGAGCTACACTGAAAGCTTCTTACAGCTAGCACTTCACCACGTGCATTTCTTCCAGATGTGAAAACGTGGTTTATTAGCTTGTGAAACATCTCCCTGTCTTTACAAAGGCAGGTTCATGCAAAAAACATCAAAGAAAGCAACATAAGTAGCAGAATTAAACTAGATTCTATTATTATGACAAAAACTGTGTGAAGAAAAAAAATGCTAAAATTTCTTCTGTCCATACATAAAGTGTCTAAGTGTTCAGTCCCTCGGCAAACAAATGTTAACTAGCACATACATACCAATGAGTTAATCCAGAGTATGCTTTATTTCTCCTATGAAATTCTATCATTCTGTTTTGCAAGGTTTTCATATAATTTTTGCTTTGCTTCTCACTTTTTTTCCCTACCTCTTTCAACCATAATACCAGATTACAAGACAACTGGAATATGTTGTGTAACTAGTTTGGGAGTCCTAAACAATAGAGCTTGAAAATCAAAACAAAAGCTTCAGCCACCTCACAGCTGATTCGGAGTTGCCAGAACAGGCACATCCAAGGAAACACATCTTTTGGCAATGGCTGTTCTGGGACACTCTAACAGAACCAGAAAGGAAGCAGGGGGAAAGAAGAGGAAGAGAGGATCTGTGAAGGAAAAATATGAAGGAGTTATAATGCCAGGCTTGAAAATTAGGGAAAAAACTTGAAGATTAAGCGTATGGATAGTAAAGATATGATGGTGAAAGAAAAAACAAAATAAATACACACCTCTATTTTGATTTAGAAACACAAATTCCCTAAAGGTTTGTGGAAAAATGTTTGAAGATATAGAGGCAAACTAGTGGTGTTACAATACTGAAGATGGAATAAGAAACTTTACCAAAAGTCTACTTGAGAAGAATATTTAAAGGCTTCTTAACATTCATAAGACTAAACCCTAGTAACCTAGCATAACATCACCAGTATCATTTCTGTGCACATTTTGTGGTTTTTTGCTGACTGGGGTGAGAGGATGTCTGGTTGAGTCAGTCAGCACAATTATAAACCTCTGTAATCTACAGATTTCTCCCTCATTAGTGAATTCAGCCTACTGACGCATATCCTAACAAAGGAAAGCTGTGAACATCAATCTATGAATTAGCAAGATAAACTATAATGGCACCATCAGTGACCTCTGAGTGCAGCCTCACAACAAAAATCTTTTGGACTTGAATTATTTGCCAGGATATGGAGTATGGCATGGAAGGTCAAAGTAGACTGTCTGAATTCTGTACATTAAAAGTACTTGGTATGTCACAGCTTTAAAAACCAGCAAGAAAATTGAATATTTATTAATACTGCAATTTTGGTTAAATATAACCTAACTTCAGCTCTTGTTTCCAGTAGTCTAGGAAGGAAAATAAAGTTTGCAAGCTTAATTAAAGCATAGACAAGATGTTCTGCAGATGACGAGGACAGTTTTACGTGAATGCATTTTAGTTTTCTATATTCAACTGTATAGTATTACTTTGTGAATTAATAGGGACAGTACTGAATCTAAAGGTAGTTAATTTTAAATGGCTTTAATGAAAAGGCTATGAAAATCCACTCTAACAAAATCATAGCAAAGTAAGGTAACATCAGTTTTGTATGGCCTGGGACAAAGGCTAATCTGGAATTAAAAGGGATAACACGATTTATATAATAAGGGGCCACAAAAATGACAAAAACAGATGCATATTTATGTACAGCTACAAAGCTTATGAACATCTTTATTATCTGCTTTAAAACATCTGCTTACACACATCATGCAGAGGAACTAAGAAACCAGAAATAAACCATACCTGTATTAGAGAGAGATCCTCAAGCGTCAACCTGAAGAGGTAGTTTCTGGGGTTAAAAAAATAGTAGATAAAAATTAATTTTGTTTTAGTAAAAAAAAGAAAAAATGTCACCAATGTTTAAATAAAAATCATAAGTAATGAACATAAAAGAGAAAAATAGTTAAATAGTGATAGGTATTCAAGAATTCAAGTTCTTTAAGGGATTGTCTTAACATGCAGTCCCTTTGGGCTAAGAACTAAGCTAATATCTAAAACAGATTGTCAGTTGGAAGGCCTGTCTGAATATGAATAAAGTAAATATTTATACTACATGCACATACATCTGATTCATTACTCTCATCTCCCTTCAGAATCAATGGGAAGAAATATTCAATGCTTTGGTAGATGCTTTTCACCAGTGTTAGATTTCTACACAAGAATAAGAGGACAAGCAGATTAAAGCTGTCCATTTCTCTCCACAAAGATGGGAACCTTATGCAATTAGCTCAGCCACATATACATAAAGTTTGAAGTGAAGGATCCCAGTATGATGAGTATCTGTAGAAGCCACAGCATTTTCATCATTCTGAGCAAAGTCCTGTCATACATGGTTTAATTTCTTTGAAAGCTGAGAATTTTTTCCCACAAACAGGGAGAGCTACACACAAACCAATCAAGCAGTTTTCAAAAGTCCATGTGTTTATTGCAAAAATATTTCTCACTCCAGTTTTCCTCTACAGCAATATGCCTGTACCTACATAACTTGGGAGGAGTTCAGGCAAACCACAAGGTGTGACCCAAAGGCAGTGTTAGAAACCTGGGGAAAGGATGGGTTAGGAGACTCAGAAAGGTGAGAGTGCCCCATTGACCAAAACCATGTCCTCCACCACATACTGGTGCAACATATGCAATACACTCTGTCTATTGAGTTAAAGCAGCTGTCTTATTACTCCTGTTCTGATAAACCAGGTGTGTTGGTAGCACTCATGGTGTCAGTCCATGACTGTCATGAAAATGAGCAAATACCACACCATCTGTGAGCTGATTTTAGCACAGATTTATCAACACAGATTTTCTTTTGTGCTAAGTCTGAATAAGGCTTTTCTATGTTCCATGTTCATACTCCTCCTGCACCGTTTTTTTCCTTTCTTTCTTAGTTTCTTCTTACACCTCTTCTTTTCATTATTCTTTTTTCTTATTATATTTTCACAGAAATTATATTCTTCAGTCCTCTTCTGCCTAACTTTTCCTTATTTAAAACAATTCCAACTTTCCAATGCTACTACAGAGTCATTATATTTTAGAGATGAAAATAAAAAAGATTTTTTTTAAATAATAAAAATGTCTTCAATTTTAATTCATTAATAATAAATCTGTGACATCAACTAATAAGATTTTAGCAGATTCATTTAAGTAACAAAAAAGCCCAGATGATAAAGAGATGAGTAAATTTATTTGATAATATAAATTACCTGTAATATTGGGTCCATGCGACCCATAGAGATGTAATCAGAATTAGGCAACATTTTTTGAGATAATAATTCTAATTCTTTCCAAAGAGGAATAAGTTATTGCTAATGGGCACAGATGGTTAGGACCTGCAGTTTACATCTCTTTAGTAGGGAAGGGGAGAGGAACAAAACCTAATTGTGTCTAACTCAGAAACACTACAACTATCATAGCCAGATTTATTTCTAGACTCTGAGAAATAGCTATTTGTATTTATTTATTGACTCTGGTACATCTATGGTATATTTAAATTGTCACTGTACAGGAATAAAGTCACTAGTTTTTCCTAGGAGTATTGCTAAACAAAATTACTCAAAATGCAGGAGGTAGGCTAAGAATTAACGGCAAGAATTCATGATAAAGTAAAATAAAGACGGAATGTTTATTAGTAGAACATCTAAATCACCACAAAGAAATAGCTAAAATACTTGGGCTTGACTCATGAAGAGACCTGAAGTGGATAAACAAAAAAAACCAGTACACTGCAGAACAATGTTTACACAGAGCTTCTCCAACAAGCTACATGCAAGTGAACTTGAAAGACTTTCACCAAAACACCAAGAAGCAACATATTTTAGTCTTTATAACACACCTCCACTCTCTCTATAAGGACAAAAAATTACCTTCACTTTCTGCAAAATGTCTTGCTCACAATTATTCAGCAGGGAACACGCATACTTAGTCTGCTT
>WEIV01021039.1:19829-65943 GCA_013390005.1 Calyptomena viridis
AAAAGCCACAAAAGCAAAACAAAACAAAACCATCAAAAACCAGGGGAAAAAAACCCAAAAAAACCAAAACAAATGAGTAACAGAAGTGGGCTTAAAACCAGAAATTTTAGACAGTTCAAGCCTTTTGTGGTCTCTTTTCCTTCAGTAACCAACTTTGGCACCTAAATTTTGTTTGAGTTATTTTTTGGGGTTTTTTTTTGTGGGAGTAGGGTTGAAGGAGAAGGTAAAGGTTTGGATTTGATTTTTTTTTAGTATTATTATTATTTTATTAAAAAATACAATGCAACAACAAAAGTATCAAAAATTATGTAAGTGATCACATTAATAATAAAGGTACTAAAAGGGAGAGGAGTCTAAACTCAATGGCCCGTATTTTCAAAGTTAGCCTTGAATTGTCCTCCTATGATAATGCCGTAGTTCTCTGGTAGTTTCCAACAGAGCTCTTTCCCTCAGTGAAAGCTCACTGTACACAGAAAATTCTGTAGCAGGATTCATACCAAGGTAAGCATGATGTTAAAAAATCTCTATATCAAATGCAATCTTTCATCAGACTCTGAGAGGTGAAGGTCACATGCACACTATGCATCATTGTCCTGTTAAATTTTCTGATTGTACACTTGGAATGGGGACTGAGACCTACACACCTACTTAGCATCTGAGCAGCCCTCTTACAAGATGAGTGCAGCCACTCAAGTTAATCCCTAAGGGTGCTGTAAGTAACTCATGCACAGCATCAAACTTTCAGAGGCAGGGGAGAGTCCTTCACAGACCTCACTGCAGCTCCATGTGGTACCTCCAGGACTTCTATTTCATGTCTATCAACCTCTGGCCAGCTGGCAGCTCTCTGCCCTGCATTTCAGTGCTGTAAAGACACACACACACATAGGCAACTTCAGTAAGGAGCAAATTGCTGGCAGTGTAGGACAGAAACTGTGTGTTGGGACTAACATTCATTGAAGAAGAAAGGAACAGATAACTGATGTGAGAGCATGGTCAAAACAGGAACCAACAGATGACATAACTTCCCTTATTCTGCAGTAGGACATGTACTACTTCTAGCACACATACAGTGGGTATATATTAAGTCATGACTTCAGTTAAATACAGGTACATCATTCCTCTGATATAATTTCTAAAGATGACTTACGATGAAATAGAAGTGTTCTCTGCTGTAAAAGAAAATAACACAGGTGCCCGCAAAATGCCAGGCAGTGGAAGGACTTAGGAAAATTTATTTCTCAAAGGTGAGAATACTAAATTTAACAACATGTATGCCAGACATGAAAGAATGCAAATTTTTTTCCTTTCCAAGCCTTCTTAATAGCTTGGTTGGCCCCCCCTCATGGGGGCTCCCAAGGTCATCTGTGAGAAAGTTATATTTTCAGGGAGTTAATTGCTCTGAAAGGCTGGAGAGGGAGAGAAATCCAAGTTTAAGTCTGTCAGCTACCAAAGGTCTCTCAAACAAAAAGAGAAATCCTTAAATCAGCATATCTCCTCGCTATCACTTGCACAAGGTCCACTCAATCCCCATGCATCTGCCAAAGAAGTTCCTTTTACCCCTGCCATTTGTCTTTTCATCTTACCCTGAGACAACTCCAGGGTTCCTCCAAAGACGCATCATGTTAGCTACTCTAATTAAAATGCCAAGACATTAAATCAGCACAAGAAAACAAATAATTTTTGTGGAGTTAGTGAAATGACTGGTGTTACTATGCGACCAGACTATTACCAGAGTTGGTGCAAAGAAGAAGAAAACTGCATAGTGGAACTAGACATGAGCAGTCGAGGTACAAATGAGATTTTAAAAATATTCAGGAACCTGCTAGCAAGGTAGGAAAGAAAAGCAGCAGTGGGAGAAAGACCATTCTCTTTCTGCAGAGGTAGGATGGTAATTTCTCATAGATTTAACATTAAACCATACTTTAGATCCTATTAGATTAGCCCAGTTCAATAAGTGGAAGGACAGACATTGATTTCCATGAACCAAGTGTTAAATGAGCAGTGAAATCCAGATGGATGTTCAAAGAATATAGCAGTAATTCCCAGTGCCTCTATATTCTCCCTACATGTAGCCCTCAGCATCTCATTAGCAAGAAGCTCTCATATTCTCCTGCTGGGAGCAAACAACAGCAAGAAGCAAACCTGTACACTTATTTATTCCTCTATTAGAGACTCTTAAGGCACTCTTAATGAATCCTTTAATTTGTCTTTCTGTTATTATGGCATGTAGTGGTAAATTAACGTTCAAATTAACGTTCCCAAACACACATCTAATTAAGTGAGACAGCATACTGTTACAGTCCTTCATCAGCGAGATAAGGAGTGACTGTGGCAATAAGCCACCTCAAAGCAAGTTATAATCCTAAAAAGCAAGTTTAATTAACTTGCAGGAGAACATACAGAAGAAAGCCACCATTATCAGGGATGCTCTGTAAAAAATAATGTAAGATATGTCTAAATATATATTAGCTAATTAAAAAGAATGTTGAATAGCTTTGAGACCTATTTCTGATAGTAGCTATATAATTTAAAAGTATAGCTGAACTAGCTTAACTCAAATTAAAAAAAAAAAGAAAATAAAAAATTACCACATCTTAAGAATGAACTCCAACTAGGCTGCTACTGGTTCATAATTTCAAACACAAGAGGCTTGGGAAAAGAGGACAACTTCATTTTCCCTTTAAAAATTGAAATAATTCTTGCATGGTTTGAATAAAACCATTGAGGAAAAAAGAACAGATTAAAAGGAAAATGTAACTTATTACTTTGAACCTCAATATTTTTCCCTAATTTACTGTGTCTGAGACACACTTCTAGTTGACTCTTGTTTTACCAAAATGGCTGGAACACTTTTAGCTATTTTTTATTTATAAAAACTAGAGTTGCTCCATGTTAAGCGCATTGTCAGGAAATGAAGGAAAAAAAGGCAATGCACAATTTGCCTGAGCATTTCAGAGACTGTTGCATCCTTCTCCTAATCTGGTCTTTTCCCTGCTCAATTGACCTTTCCAAAGAAACATATGGCAAAGCACTTTCACACAGCAAAAGATGGCAAGGTTGTTATTGGGGAAATCCACGAATTGCCATGCTTACTGGTATTTCAAAATACAGAAATCATTATAATATTTGATTACATGTTAAGTCACTTCCCCAAGTAACACAGAGAAATATTAATCTGAATATTTTACTAGGATTTATCAGAATAAGATAAATAAGCAGTGTCTCATTTTTTTGAGCTTACTGAGGAGGTAATACCCTGCGAGTAATCCTTCACTGATGCTATTTAATTATAAAAGTAAATTCTGCCCTGCCATATGGGTTGGGTTTTTTTAAGAAAACAAATGAATTCCCTGGAAGGTTTCAAATTGATGTAGAACTCATTTATTTTTACCTGCCAGGTCACATGCAACATTAAGAGCAATGCCTGGGGCAAATTTTAAAGATACAGTTTCATGGGAACATGGATTGGATGATTAACATGAAGGTACATTCTACTGTTGGGGTGGTACCATTCATAGATTGCTGCAGGAAAATGAAACAAGGCTACAAGACTCCAATTTAACCAACTTGAGACCTACAGGAGAACTGGATGTTTTGCAGAACAAAAAAAAAAATTATTAACCAGTGACAAACTCCCCACAAGAACTGGAGGACAACATGCAGAAACTGGGGGTGGGGAGAGAGGGGCAGATACAATTATAAACTATTTTTGCAAAGCAACTACAGAATGTCCACAGACCACCTTTCTCTCCCAAACTGGACAGGCAACATAATCTTAGCAATATAGGACTAGTAATTAACTTCCCAGTTATTGCTTGCTATGGCAAATACTATGGAATAATGTCCCTTGCATATATTTAGAAATCTCTATCTCAACATGATTTCTGTTCTTATTTTGTTCACCCTGGCAGAATGTGACAAAATTCATTGTTTCTTGACTAAATTACCCATGGACAACTTAAAATGATTTGGTTTTCTGCCAACACTACTGTATAGTCCATACCACTAGTTCCTTCCTTAGACGTACCTGCTGATGGATTTATGGGCAGGGAAATGTGCACATGCTCAGCCCTTGTTACCCTGCATTACAATTCCACCAATGCTCTTCATTTGCCTTTTAGCAGTCCTTCCCTACCTTTCTAACGAGGTTCAGGTAACCTTGTTTAAGCATACATAAACAGAGTAATACACACTGCTACAGTTTAAAGTCTCCCAAGAGCCTTGTGCAATGAGATCAAAAGTTCTCTGTCACTCTGGGACACACCTTCTGAGGCATCATAAGATCAGATCCATCTTTCTACGAAGGTGCATGACATTAGCAACTCTTTGCTACCATGTGTGTCTTGGTAAGACACACAAATCATACATTTCTCTAGAGGCTATAGAACTTCAGAAATGAAAAACAGTCACCTGCAGCGAATATCAGTGATGGAAAAGGGATTCAAAAATCTCCACTTCTGAGAAATTTTCACAACACTATTTTGTTTGGTTTCTAAGACAGAGAAATTTGGGAATTTCTAAACTAAACTCCATTAGGGTGGAAAAAGAAAATTATGAACTTAAGCTGAGCCAGGACACAGCTCCTGGCTATGAAAATCATTACTCTGGTTTAGAGCACCAGCAACTCACTAAAGCAGAAGCCCCAAGGTGCAAGCATGCAGTTGGCTGACCCTGGTTGGAGGCCAGGTACCCATCAAAGATGCTCCATCACTTCTCTCCTTAACTGGGCAGGGGAAAGAAAATATAACAAAAGATTCAGAAGATAGAGGCAAGGAGAAATCACTCACCAAATACTGTCACAGGCAAAACAGAAATAACTGAAAGAAATTAACTACATTTATTATCAATCAAGATCAGAGCAGGAAAAGAGAATTAAAAGAAATCTTAAGAACACCTTCCCCCCACCCTTCCCTCATTCCTGGGGTTAACTTTATTTTTATCTACCTCTTCCCTGCCAGCAGCACAGGGAGATGCAGAAATGGAGATTATGGTCAGTTCATCACAAGTTATTTCTGCCACTGTTTCCTCCTCAGTGAGAGGAGTCCTTCCTCTTCTCCAGTGTGGGGTCCTTCCCATGGGAGACAGTCCTCCAGGAACTTCTCCAACGTGGATCCTTTCCACAGGCTGCAGTTCTTCACGAACTGCTCCAGCATGGATCCCTTCCACAGGGTGCAGTCCCTCAGGAACGGACTTCTCGTTCCCCTATGGGTCACAAGTCCTGCCAGCAAACCTGCTCCAGTGTGGGTCCTCTGCCCATGGGGCTACAGGTCCTGTCAGGAGCCCCCTCCAGTGCGGGCTTCCCCCAGGATCACAGACTCCTTCAGGTATCCCCCTTCTCTGGAGTGAGCTCCTCTATGGGCTGCAGGTGGATCTCTGCTCTCCCATGGACCTTCATGGACTGCAGGGCAACAGCCAGTCACATCATGGTCTGCACCACAGGCTGCAGGGGAGTCTCTGCTCCAGCACATGGAGCACCTCCTGCCCCTCCCTCTGCACTGACCTTGCATCTGCAGGGCTGTTCCTCTCACATATTCTCACTCCTGTGTGGCCACAATTACTTCTGCACAATAATCTTTATTCCTTCTTAAATATGTTATCACAGAGGCATCGCCATTGCTGCTGGGCTCAACTTTGGCCAATGGCAGGTCTCTCTTGGAGCTGGATGGCATTGGCTCTGTCGGACATGGGGGAAGCTTTTAAGAGAAGCTTCCAGCTGCTCCTCAGAGATGCCAACCCTGTAGCCCATTCTGGTACCAGAGGCTTGCCACACAAACACAATATCCCTGGTTTTGTTTGGATGCTGGGCACATAAATCATAATGGGAGTACTGCTCTTGGCAGTGTAAATTGCATAATTTAAGTTTATTCGTAGCTTTGTCACATACCACAGTGCACATTTCCCTTCTGTACCAGTGACTGGGTAGCAAAGAGAAAACCATGTTAGAGGGCTACAAATTATCATTTTCACAACTGAACAGGTACTTCTAACTGTTCAGATCTTACTGAAATCACATTACACTTGGTTATTAATTTTTCAGTACTGTAGTGTTAGTCCAAGAAGATAATAGGAAAAAAGTTGGAATATTTCAGAGAAATAACAGTATATCGAAAGATACTTCACCAGGGAGGAGTGCATTCTCTTCACTGTCTTTATGAGAGCACATTTGTGGCTTAGGACAGAAAATGAACTTTTTGAATGGCTCTTTGAAGAGCTAGTGTGAATCCAGTGAGGGAGATGCACAAGAAAACTGTACTAAAATTTGTCCATAAGGCATAGCACAAGTATAGTAATATCAGTTCTCTATTCAGATGGCCCTGAGTGAAAGGTAAGTAAAAACAGTGCATTAAGGAAAAAAAAACTATCAGTGTGGCCAGTTGACACTATGAAAGGCCACAAAAACCATTCCTGCAAATAAGCAGAAAACTCAATATCATATTCACAGTGAATGGATTCATTCTACATATAGCAAGAACTTCATGTAAAAGGTGCAAAATCAGCAAGATCAATGCTTGCAATTTTGGGAATGCAGCACCCTGACAATTGGTTGCTAGTCTCTTGAATCTAGGACTCCATGACCTACAGCAACTTTAACCATATAGTCTGGCACAATTCTTCAAGAACAGAAAAGTGTAAAGTGAAAAGGATGTACTAACACCAATATTGTGTACAATTAGAGAAACCTGCTGACAAGTGCAGCCATTCTAAAGAAAAATCTCCATGGCCAAACACAACAGCACTGTGAAAAAGGTTAAAATTTAGAATGGGAATGCAGAATAAAGAAAAGAAAAATCTAATAAGTTCTATGAACAAATAACAGCCAACTATACTGAACTCTGGAAAACAAAATTTCTGTTGTAATTTTAAAAACACTGAATATTTTTAATTTTGCAATTTTAGTCAGAACAAGAAATACGAAGCTCTGAAGCAGCGTTAACTTATAGAGAAACCAAATTAACCTTTTAACTGTATTAAATCTTTTGCAAAAAGCAGAATTGACAGCTGGCATTTTTTTGTAGTCACTGCTTATTCAACAAATTCATCCAAAGCTTATCCCATAGTAACTCAAAAGGCTTCCTCAAAAGCACAAGTTTAAATGAGCATATTTTTTGTCTGAGATTTGGGCCTGTCTTGGGGTGACTTTAAGATTATCCCATATTCGTCTCCTCTATGCCAGGAGAAAAAAAAATGAATCTTGTGCTTTTAACAAACTGAGCCCCAAGAGCAGAGAGAAAAAACTAGCTAGAGAAATCTTTTCAAAACAATTCTACTGTCTCAAGGTCAATTTTGCTATGTTGCTGTGCTGTTTTGGGTGGGGTTTTCTTTCTTCGGTGGCCTGGGCTGAAAGTGGGGAGGAAGACACTGGTCTTCTAGTTTTCCAGGGAGAGGGCTGCCTGTTTTCTTCAAAAGGAAGAGACTTGGACTTCTGCATTTTCCTGGGCTTTTTGATTTCTTCTTCTTCTCTCCCGGACTTGTTGGGACATCGGAGTGTCGAGACCTCACTGGGAGGCCTTTTCCACCGGTCTGGCCTGGGGGGGGCCCCCCACAATCAACCTGGGACTCTGGAGAGAACCCTAGATCTTCCAGACTTCCAGTGAGAGACTTCATCGTTTATTGTTATATATATATATTTTTTGGTGTTTGGTGTTATTGTTATCTTTTTTCTTGTGTGTTGGTTAAATAAATGGGGGGGGGGGGGGTTTCCCTTTCATTTTCCTTCGAGGAAATATTTCTTTCCTCAAACCTAGTGGGAGAGGGTGATTGAAGCCTGTTTTTATCAGAGAATATTTATCCTTCTGAATATATTTGTTCCAAACCAGGACAGGCCCAAGACCAACAAAAAATTGGAGAATAAAAATAAAAGAGGAGGGAATTTTTTTTTCAACAGCTATTGAGATCTGTACATAGTGCACTGATCCAACACACATTTCCACGAGCCTGGGGAAAGGCTCTGACAACTTCTGCTGACTGTCCTTACAGAACAGCATCAGTCGAGAGCCTCACACCTCATTTCATTTGGCAGCCTACAGAAGAGAAAAATCAACATGAGTGCATAAAATATCCCACTTCATGTGGGCCAGAGACACATATATATACATATATCTATCTCTACACTCAGAAACTTGCCTTGTAGATAAACAACTTCCAATGGCTCATGGAAAAAAGTTTTTTCACAGTGCATTTTATGACTGTGCATTTTGAATTTCATTTTCAACTAAGAGACAAAGTGGGAAACAGAATTACATTCCAGTGCTAACCTAACAGATAAATGAAGTGACTAGAGCTTTTTAATTCAAGAGTAAAGTATATTCAGAAGAGAGTTTTGAATAATAAGTTTAGATGGTAATATTTTTTTTATTGCCAACCAATGTTTTATTATCCTTCATGTACTAAGAAAAAAAAATGGTGTTCAAGGACTGTCGCTGCTTCAATGCTGACATGTAAGACAGTGTCACTCTTGATCACAGCTTGCAAAGTACTGTCCAACTATGGAAAAAGTATGATTAACACCAATTTTACCATTAATTCTGCAGCCTTTAACAAGTTGCTCCTGGCACTGTAGTGAATAATTATTAGACTTATTCAACAACAAAGAGCCTTATTATGTAGCCAAATTTGGGATCATCATAAGTTTCATAAAATGGTAACTTTTGTAACATTGTCATATGGCATCTGCCTGTTCTACTGTATGCATCCAAAGTTTGTGTACTCCAAGACAGTCCTCTTAAAAATGAGAATAGTGTAAGCTATTATGAACCTTGATACCAGGCAATTCATCTTTTATCTTTGGTCAGGGAAAAGAGAAATAAACATACAGCATTCAGTTTAGTGGGTCTAGAAGGCAAGGGAGTCATATGAGAGCAAGCTGATACTGGAATTTGGCTGAATAGTACTTATCAACAAAGAGCAAAATCTGAGCTGATGCAACATAAAAAGAAAATAGATTTCTCACCTTGCTCCAGCAATAAGCTCTTTTTGTCCTGGGTCAAATGTTAACTGTGAGAAGTCGACAGCATCTTCTGCTTTAAACACATGTAACCAAGGGCCAATTTCTAAAAACAATCAAGAAATACAACTGTTACTATAAATGTTGTAGCTGTAGTACATCAGGTAGCCACCATTAAATTTGCAGATATTGTGGGGCTGCAAGTTTTCTTCATATGGTCCTCTAAGGAAACATTGGAGACTTTCATCACCATGCCATGTAATTTATAATACAGGCCTCTAAAATACATAGAGCAGCCACCAATACACACTTGAATGAAGTATCCATATTTTGGGCTGATATGTAAGCCAGATGTGTTTTTCCTGCTTAGGTAAGGCAGAACACCACAGTACAATTGCAATTCTCTGGTACATACCCAAGTGAAGTCAGATTAATTGTCCATGCATCAGAAGCAGCTGAAGACTAGGGGGTTTAGGTAGTTAGCTATTTATTTTGTTATTTATTAGTTCTTTATTTTCTTTACAAAAAGACCTGATCGGACCAATTTAGTGCTACATTAAGCAAGGCAGAATAGTGGGTGAGTTGCTGAAAATCAGCAAGGAGCATTACTTGTATTCAGAATTGTAAACTTGTTCCTACTTTCAAACTTAAACACGCATAAATAATTGCACACCAAATCCCTAAATATTTTCATTAGTAGTAGTTATTTTTGCATTCATATGCATATTCATATTCATATGCAGTTTGGATATACAAACAGTGTTCTGGGAATAGAGCATGTTTTGGGTTTTTTTTAAGTAGATACACAGTAAACATAAAATTGCTTTAACAATATAAATGACTCTCAGAAAAAGGTCCAGTTGTACAAAAACCTCATCCTCTAGAGTTTCACAATTCTCAGAATATTGCTTGATGTATTTTTTATTTTTTTTTAATGTAGTCAGAAAGCAGAGGTCTAGAACTTATGTGAAGGGTGAAGAGACACTACAGGCTGTGGAATTATCTATTTGAAGACTACAGATGTGAAAGAGTCTATTGAAAGACCAAAGATGAGCACGTGGTCTTTAACATTTAGAATAGAGAGTCAAAACCAACTCTCCTTGAGGGTGCTGTAGCAGTGTAATTTTTGATACTGGTATCATCAATTGCAGTTCAGGTTGACAATATCCATTCTAAGCTTTCTTCACTCATGAGCATGTTTTTCCTTTTGCAAATGTCTGAGTTTAAATAATCCATGTCTAGTGCCTGTTTGAGGATGATTTGTTCCTAATTTAAATATTAAATTTTTGTACAAGTAGGCTATTTATTCCTAAGGAATGGACCCAGAAGAAAAATGTTATTCTGTGCCGAAACGTTTTCAGCCATTGCAGACAACCATTAAAAGTACTGTGCAGAAGCTGTAGCATCATACACTTTGAAAAAAACAGATGGAACTGTGAAGTAGAATCACTCAGGTGTCAGAAAACTAAATTCTGCATTTTTAATGACAGCCTGTATGCATCTGGGAAATTTCAGGCCTGCAATGACAGTTTGTACATGTTCTGCAGTATTCGTAACCAAGTTCACTGTTGATTCCATCTGTACTGGATAAGTTCTCAAACAAGTATCTGAACACTATGGGGAAAAGGACATGTGGCCACATATTAGATAACTATTATCACAGCTGCCATCAGCTATTACTGCAGATGCTGTGCATAGAACCTAGCAAGATTCTGAAGGAGGAAAAACAATATGCATACACATATACCTGTGTAGCCTTATACATACTTATTTATCTATTTATATTTATGGAAGTAAGTCTACACAGGCAAGCCTCAGAGAGGTGTTTCTTAACTTTTTCATACTTGATTTTGCAACCTTAACTTTTCATTCATGCATTTCATATGAAACAATCAATTGCAAAGTTCTAAAAAGTTAAGAAATTAGGTAGGGCATGAAGATAAAGAAATGCAGAGGTAAGTCATGAAGACTGTCACTGGAGAAAGACCAAAAAAAACCCCACAAAAAACCTAAGAGAGAATAAAACAAAAACAAAGCTAAATGCAATTATGTTCATTATATTTATCAGTTTACTAGCCAATGTATCTAAAATCTCCATTAATTCTCTCAGACATTTCCCATATGAACACAGAACATCCACATAGTCTTCACAAAAAAAAATACATACACACACACACAGAGTCCCAATAAAGAAGAGCTCTCAGTTCTGAAAGATGAAGAGAGGATACTTTTCATTGTATTAAGCACTGTGGCTAGAAGAGAAATGGATGCAAAATCATTTTATAAAGTAGCAGAAATTTAGACAAAATCATAATACTGATAAGTAACCATTAAAATAAAAAAATCAAATATTCTATGGAAATCAGGGCTTTAAAAAGAGAATAGACTACCCATCCTGGAAATTCAACCAAGCCAGTGGGCAGCGGACCCGAAACAGGCTGGAAGGACAACTCAGGACATGGGTTTAGTCCCTTGGTTGCTACATTCCCCTTCCAAATGGTTGCACAAGCCATGGGAAGAGCTGCTGCACACATACAGGGAATTTTCACTCTTTGAGATGACAGCCACAGATCCCTGGGCTCCCTCTGACTATGCTTGGACCCACACATACTGCCTGTCAGGAACAATCTTGCAGAACCACACAAAAATCTACTAAACTGACAAAGTACAGCTCAGGTTACCAACGTATTAAGACTCAAATTTGTACTGCTGCGTGCAAATAAGCAAAGCTAAGAATGCCACTGGCTTCCCAGCAGATCTGCATGCACATAAAGCCAGACTCCCTGTGGAAATATCAGTCTCTGAAGGAGAAACAAGGAAAGCAGTTGAGTGTGGAATTACCTCAGCTCCATATTGGTAGGACAATTGGTAGGACAATACCCTTAGTATTCTGAAAGAAGAAGAAAGGGGTAGCTCCCCACAACATGAGGAGGCCAGGGACATGTCAATATGCAGAGGTATTGCAGTGCCAGAAGACTACAGGGAAGACTGAGATTCAAAGACTCAACTCTCTTCCACTTGTTCTGCTGTCTCAGCCTTTTTGCTTGAGGGAACAAGGTCATGATAAGCAAATGGCTGTTAGAGCTCTTTTTTTCTTCAGCAAACACTCCGAAACTGTAACTCGTGTGTGTCACACTGGCACCATGTGTCACCCAAGAATAAGCCTTCATGAGATAAACCTACAATTTTGTGACACTTTTGTAAAGGAACATGAATAAAAAAACAATGCTTATTAATTAAAAAAAAAAGAAACAAACAAACAAAAAACAACAAAAAAACCCAATCAAAAATCCCCATTTCCACTATAAAAGTAAAAGCTTATTGGTGAAATTCTGCTTTGAGTTATGCTACAGAAGAATTATGTAACTAATTAACAGAATAATTAAATTTATTTCCATCAAAAAGCAAGCAAAATCTAGTTGAAAACCCACAGGAGAAACAAGACTTTAGTTTTTCTATGAGTTATCTCCTTAGAGTCAAAAATTCATATCAAGCTCTTAAAGGTCTATAAATTATTTATTCCAATAAGAATATAAGGGTAAAGTAGTAAGCAATTATAATTTCACTTTATTAATGGTTTTCATGAAGATGCAACATGACAAGCTTTACGAAATAACACAGCTGTACATTGTGCATACTACAACAGTACCATAAATAAATGTGCAAATTAATTAAGCTGGCCTGCCAACACGTAACCTAATCATATGGCTTATTGATCACAGATGACAAACAGCAATATCCCTACCCTTTCCACTTCTAGCCCTCCTGTGGCGGTGCGGGATTTGTATTTATTTCTTTATCTTCCTAATGTATAAATCTACCTTTTATGGACTGTTCTGTTACCCCCATTCCCCAAATTCCAAGTTGGTTCCTCCCTAAAGGTTGTATCCTCCCCTTCTCTGTACCCCACGTTCCACTCCTCCCCTAGCTATCCCATATATGTAGAGAACTACCCAGAATTTTCCCTTATATGTTAGGAACCTTCTAGAATCTCCCCTTGTATGTAACCTTACCCCTTCTACCCTTAAAACTGCCCCCTGCTACTGGGTCACTCATTGCGTTGAGTAGCAGGCCCCTGGTTTCCCTATGATATCATCCCTCACCCCATTGGCCTTTTCCCTACTCCTCCCCTTGGTCCCTCCTTCCTTTATAACCCCAAACACAGCCCATTTCCAAGGTCTTTGTCGGTTGCCCCGATTCAGTGTTGCAAGGCTCTGGGAGCACTCAGTCTAATAAACTCTGGATACTGTAACCCCAGAGACTGCCTGCTGCCTCTTTCTATCTGCTACTAGCCGGCACGCCCAGGAGAAGGACTGGTGAGGGTTGTCACAGTCAGTGCCTTGCAAGGATTAACAGGGGCTACTGCTGCCTTCAACACCTTTAGGTGTTGTGGGTGCGCTCCCTGCAATAGGGGGGCCTTCCACCCTTGAACACCCCTCACCTACCGCGGTCGTCGTGGCTCCCTCCCATGCCTGGCATCCCTTTCCTCTACCCTCAGTTCATGTACAACACAGTAAGACACCAAACCCTTTATTGACTTCTCTCTTCTTACTCCTGATATTGAAAACACGTATTCAAACGTACCTTCAGCATGGATTTCCCCCTCCAGCATGGATTTCCCCCTCCCCTTTAAAACTAAGTAGGCATGTTTACCATTCCGCAGATATTGGTCTAAGACTTAAAGCTGTCCATGGAAAACTGTGTCATGGTATACATACAGTCAGGACAACAGCCAATCTCCAACACACACTGGGTTCTTTTGGTATATTTAAGACATACTTATCCTTAGGAAAAAAAAAATTAATTGCTGTTATAGAACTGAAATCTGCAGGCCTTATAACACAAAAACATTCCCAAAAGAAACACTTTCCCATGGAACTAAAAGATGAATATTGAAAAAAATTTTTTCGAGAAAGCTACAGCTCTCTTTCATATGCTGGGAATCACAGTTTTCCTAAGGGGTTCAAGTTTTCTTGGAGGTGGGGGATTAATAGCTTACATTTAATATGAAACAAAGTTTGAAATGGTTCACAAATGTATAGGAAAGCAAACAAACCAAAGTCCCCTCAGTTCTTAGGAAAGGTCAAAGGAGTCTCCTAAAGAGGTTTAAAGACAAAGGGGGTTAACAGTCAAAGCTGGGCTGGAGGACATTAGATACTCATATCAAAAAAATGAAAGACCAGAAATCTGTCTCTGTTTTATTTTAAATTTAGTATTTGCCCAACAGGCCAGAGCTTCTTTGTTTTACATTGTCTAAGGACTTGCCAAGGGCTGAGCTCTACAGTTCTTTACAAACAAAATGATAAAGTTCTCTCTAACCTAAGTTTCATTATTCAGCACTTCAAAGTAGAGCTGCAATAAACAGTAAAATAAATTGAGTAATGACTAATAAGGAATAGAGTGGTATGTTTCGAACCAAATTCAGAAATTATCTTTAATGGTAAATAACAAAGTCAAAAGACAATAAAGACCTCATGATTTCATTTAAAAATTAACATAGATATTAAAAATTTCAGTAGCATTTATGGTTTATGTATGTGACACCTCATGCCACAGTATCCTTTTTAAAACAGTGAGCACAAATTAAACATAAACACAGTAGCAATGTCTCCAAGATCTGTTAGAAAAATAACAACAAAACCAATAATAATAATACTACCACAACAACAGCAACAATAACATCACAGTTGAAAACTAGCAGATTTGCAATATTAACAGAAGTCTCTGGGTGGCATCAGTACGACAAATTCACTAATCCTGTCAGAAGAAAATTAAAATATATTTCTGCATGCTAAAGTTATTTTATAATTGAATGTATCTAATCTAAGGATGATGCAATAATCCCCATCTTTCTGAAGCTGTATAATGATTTTTGCCTAACTTAGATCTCTTCGTATGACACTCAAGTTACATTACTATCCTCTTCAAAGGCAGCAAGACACATCAGAAGTCTCTCTGCCACACTGACTCCAGTACATCACCCCTGCTGCCCTGGTGACAGTCCCATCAACCCCAGTGTGTCAGGGCTGGCAAGAGGTGATCCACTCATGTCCTGTTTGGGGATTTATTTGCAACATTTGCTCTTGAAGGACACAGTTAGGTGCACTTGTAAACACTCTGTTATGATGCTTCAGGACTTCACAGTCCCTAACTATTTTAGAACTAGGACTGAGAAGAACAAGATTTTCTTCAGTAATTTCTTCATGTCATTAGTATAAATTCAGTGTGACTGTTAAGTTCTCATTTTAAAATTTCCATTATATTATAAATATATCTATGAGTAATAACTTCACTCTGAACAACTTCAGGACAGTAAGCATTGATTTGTGTTAGGAGAAAAGATGAGAAAAATAGCATGACAGAGCTTCTTGCATCTTTTAAGTTTTACTTTTCTCTATGCTTTTTTTTTTACATCTCCGATCACCAGTCTTTCTTAGCTCTTTCACACTGTATTCTCTCCTCACAGAAATGCATTAAATACACCCTTGCCAGTAAGTTATTGACTTACTGCAGATGAAAGGAAAAAAGGCTCCACAGCTCAAATGAAGAAAGGAAATACATGCAAACTATTCCACAGGTTCCAACTAAAAAAGGGGATGTCACTAAGACAGTTCAGCAAAAGAACAGCTGTATTATTTCCGAAACCAATCACAGTTCACCCTTGCTTATCAAAAAAGGGGCTGAGACTTAGTTTGTCAAGAATATAATATTTTTCTAAGACTTATTTGAGGCATGTGTTGCTTGGCATTTGTGTCCAATGATGATGTGTTTTAAATAATTTTGATCAGTAAGTTAATTAAGCAAATACTGAGTAGAAAGCAGCTGTAGTTACAAACATGTAAGTGACAATATAATATATCATGTACAGGAGGTTTTTTGTTTAGATGAGCTTCTGAAAACACAGCTGCAAATAGGCTCCTAGACTACACATCACAGCTTGTCCAGTTGTCATTGCAGTGGAGAGAAACCAAAGCTACATTTGAACAAACTACTCTGTGTATTCCTCAGGTTGCAGTACTGTGAAGCTCCACCACAACTATGATGGTTCTATTTCTGGTACAAAGTGTTTAAACCTGTACAAGTGCAAGTTATTCTCTACATTCTTGTAAAGTCATGCTTTATTTTTACTTACTTTGGGCCAAATTCTTACTCTAATCCTAGCCTAGCTCTGTTCCAAAACAGGCCAGAATGGACTTTTCCCAATGGGTATATTCCTGTTGGATGCATTAGCCATGAAATCATTACAATTACAGCCTTGAGTCAGCACTTGGGGTATTCATTAACCCTTTATACATGGCTGCTAGTTCAGTTCTTCTTTAGGGACAGACACTACAGGCACAGACAAAACAATCATTAATGAATGTTACAAGAGTAGAGCTTAAAGGTAGTACCAGCACTGCATTTCAGTTCCAGAGTTGAAGTTACGTAGAAGGAGCAATAAAATACCCAAGTAACATGACATTAGGTGCTAGGCACATATATATTTCACTAGTATGAATCGGAGCTCAGGAAGGTGCCTTTTCTGTAATTTTTAATATACAAGAAGGACATTAAGAACCTTAGGCACAAAGCAAAAAGCAAGTCTCTAGCACTGTAGGAAAAAAAATTTCACTGAAAAAGTGATTTGCTATTGGGATGGGCTGCCCAGGGAGGTGGTGGATTCACTGTCCCTGAAGTGTTTAAAAAGAGACTGGATGAGGCACTTAGCGCCATGGTTTAGTGATGTGATGGTGTTAGGTTATAGGTTCATAATAGGTAAGGTAATAGGTAACAGGTTAGGTAATAAGTTGGACTTGATGATCTCAAAGGTCTTTTCCAACTTTATTAATTCTGTGGTGATTCTGTGGCTGTGGTGGTGATTTAAACCTCACAGAAAGAGACAAAGCTGTTCTAAAAAAAAAAAATAAATTGGAAAGCCAAGATAATCCTAGATCAATTATCAATTATCAATCCTATCAATTATCTAGTGAAATTCCTGATCCACCGGTTACCAAAATTAGAAAGTAGTTGGCATGTCCACTTTTTAGTATCTATGGTACAAATATTGTCAAGGCTCAGAAGGGTCATGCATGTAATAGATCTAACAGTCTTTGCTACCAGAAGACTCTGATAATCTAAACGGCGTACATCAGAAGCAGATTGCACACAACATATATGGAGAAGAGGACTAGTTCAACAACAAAAAGATGGCATCAGCTGACACTATTTTATGTTTATTTGTGAAATGGAAGGATTAGGCCAGATAGTTCCACTACAATACTCAGTATTGCATTTTAATGAAAAAGGCATTGCACATAGCCCTTACAATACATAGCACGTTTATACCAGAGCTGTGTACAGAATTAAGAGTATGTGGACACCATTATTGAGAAACAAAAGAATATATATTTATATTAGTTAATATTTTTTAATAAAACTGAAAATTAAGAATATTTCTTAGAGAAATTATGAATATTTTTTAATCTGGATTAATACACTGAAAAATTTAAGCATTCTGGTAATCAATGATTAGATATTAAGAACTGTACAGTTTCTAAAACAGGGATCCAGGAAGACATAAGAAAACAAAACATCACTTCTTCCTGCAAAGGAAAAAAAATAGTAATTTTTTTCAAGCAGTTAATGCAATCCAAACCTCTAGAAAGGCAAAGATGAATTTACGAAGTTGCCCAGCATGATTAAATCAGCAACCACAAAATAAGATTCCTCTTTTAAATCTTACCACACTACATTTGGTTCTCTTTTGGAAACACAAAAACACTTCACATCTCTGCAGTTTAGAGCTCAACTTTGCTCATACAGAGGGGGGAAAAAAAAAGAAAAAAGAACTAACAAAAAGACAAAGAAACCTCAAAACTACAGCTACCTTTCAAGATGCAGTATTCTAGATCACATAACCAAGCCAGCTGCCTTCCTTCTTCTAACCAAACTTAATACGGTCCTGAAGCTTGCTTTTCCTTACAAAGAAAACTGAAGAACCAAGAAATAAATATGTATCTCTAGTCTTATCTAGAAGCTCTGTTAGCTTCTCGAGCTCCCCTCCATTTACTTCTAATAAAAGAGATCCCAAGACCATAAATTTCCTGACATTTTCCAGAAAGTTCACCACCTGTTTATTGGGCATTCATTTTATGAACAGCTATTACTGCTTCACAATAATTTTGGAGGTAATAAGGCAGGGCTGTAAGTAATTTATTTATTATTAATGGGAAAAGCAGAAAATCAAGCATACTTACAGTATAAGTTTCTTGACTTTAAATTCATGAAAACTTGAACTTCTTTCCTAAGCCTACTGTAAACTTACTTCCTTCTACCCAACTCCTCTCATCTTTCATTGACTATGTCACTACACACAAAGTTGCAGCCCCCACCATTTGCCTACTGCTCTCCGGGCAGGGCACACTCAGTCACAGCAGTTGCCCTGCCCTGGTTCCCTGACCTGCTTTTACAATCCACTCTAACCTTCAAGGTCTAAAATCCAGCCTACTTTCCTGTTTTCTTTCTCCTGCCAGAGCTTCCTCAGCTAGAAGTACATATTTCTGCATTCTTATGTGTGTGCAGATGTCTATTACTGGGATAATTAAAGGGAACCAGGGTTATGACTGTCTGTGCCCTCAGGGAAGAGACAGTAACATCTGCTGCAATGACTACTTATTTCTCACTTTCCTCAACAAAGGTTTGGAATTATTTATGCTTCATTGTTCAAACACATATACTGCATACAAATATTTGAAGGTGTAAGGGAAAAAAGGCTGAACCCCCACCTAGATGAAAGCAGTTTCAACTCTACCAGCACAGTCAAAAAACACCAACTTCACACCCCAAATAGAACAGCCTACATGTTCTTCCCAGTGAGCGCAGCTACCCCTTACCAGCTCTGGTTCCTCTGCTGCTGCTGGTCTTCCTGAACATAATGCAGAGGGACAGACTGACCACCTAAAACACTTGACATCCTTAGTCATACTCTATCTTCAGAGGAGCTTAACCTTTCATGTTTTAACACTTACATGCTGGCTTTGGCAACCAGCCACAGAATTCATTTTGAAGTAAATCAGATTGCCTGGTAATAGGAAATCAGTATTTGGTCTCAAGATGAAGTTTCATAAAGAAATGTGTTCAGTTTTAATATATGTATGGTAGGCAACAGAAGCATAAAGCCAACTGCTCATAGACAGTTATGCTCTGTTATTATTGTTGGAAATATCTATGCTTCAATTAGCAAGACCTTTTTGCTAGAACTGACATCTTGCAATGATGCATTCTTATTTATGTTGACATCTGAACATACTAAACTCCTTTATTTACATTGTTTAGCAAAATAAATTTTCTTGATTCTATCAATTCTGCCAAGACAATAGCTCATAAAATATTTTCAACTCTGAAGATATTTAATGAAAAAATTCAAAACCCAACAAAATAAGACATATTGTAACACAAAGGGTATACAGAGCAAAGCCTGACACTAATCTTTTTAAGAGTTTGGAGTCAGAACTTGAAAGAGGAACATAATCCCCACACCCTCCACTCCTCCACCACAAAAACAAAAAGATGCCTCAAAGCCAAAAAAACAAAGTAACAAGCAAGAGAAAGAAAAACCATAACACCGAGAACGACGCTTCTCATAAAACTTAATTTTGTTCTAAAAAGCACTGTCAAACTCTAGGTATTTGTCACTATTAACAACTACTTTACTCGATTTACTGTAGACCTGGTTGTAAAATTGTGAGCTCCTAACTCTCACAAATGGTAGAAGAGAACCACATTTCTTTGTCCATAAATCCTTCAAAACAAAATCTGAAGTGAGCACTGAAAATGGAAAAACAAAGCTTATGAAAAGCTAAAGTGTAGTCCAACCTGAATATGACAAGTTTTCATGTAATAAGTATCTACCATGTTCAGTCACACAAAAGCAGCTGTACACAGTGTCTTATAGTCTTGTCAACAGCAAACAAGCAGTGCCACAGAAGGGAGAGAGAAAAGAAAGCATGAGGACAAAAAAACCCCAAAAACACTTTGAAAAGCACTGATGGCATTTCTCTATTCCCACACAATCTATCTAATAAACACAAAGTACCTTTGTGAGTTTATTTAAGAAATTACAAAGAAAAATGAAAAACAAATGTTTTTCCTCCACAACTCTTAAGATTCCTGGAAGTTTTAGAGGACCAAGCAAGGCCCAAGGATGGGCCAGGGTTTCCCCACATCTGTCAGCCAAACTGATAGGCAGCAGAAAGTGACATTCAGTGACAGGTAGCAAGGGCAGCAATTGCCACAAAGTGAGTGAAATTTGGGCCCTGCAAAAATTAAACATAACATTACACTGCGCAGAATCTAGACGGGAAGACCACTAGAAGGAGTCTTACCAGAAATGTGTCACTACCAAGTATGAAAACAAAGCTGTCCAGGATTAGACAGCCAGTAACTGCAATTGTTGACATCTTTTCTGAACTAGAATTCTAGGTTACTTAGGATCATAGAAATGTTTGGATTGGAAAAGGTTACTAAGATCATGGAGCCCAACTGTTAACCCAGTATTGCCAAGTTCATCACTGAATCATGTCCCATCTGCACATGTTTTAGATATCTCCAGGGATGGTGACTCCATCACTTCCCTGGGCAGCCTGGTTCAGTGCTCAACAATGCTCTCAATAAAGAAATTTTTCCTAATATCCGATTGAAACCTCTCTTGGCACAACTTGAGGCCATTTCCTTTTGTCCCCCTTGTCATGTGGGAGAAGAGACTGACCCTGGCTACAGTCTCCTTTCAGGTAGTTGTAGAGGGTGATAAAGACCCCTCCCCACCCGGGGCCTCCTTTTCTCCAGACTAAACAATTCCAGCTTCCTCAGCCACTCCTTCTAAGACTACTTCAAGAGAAGTAACCAAGAAGAACTGAATTTAAGATGTCTCTTACAAAGCACAGAGCCATGCTGCTGTCACTGCTGTGAGAGGCCAGGCAGGTTGTGTGGCCATTCCTGACAGAGATGGAGCCCACGGGGCCACCTGCTTCACAAAACATGAAAGGGTATGGCCATGTTGTGATGACCATGGAGCCAATGAGCTCTGTGAAGACCTGGGCACAAATGGGTTACACCAAGGCAAGCAGTGGTGACTAGCCACATACATGCTTCTTCTTCAGTCCACACTCATTAGCTTCAGACATATTGCAATGGAGTCCCTGAAGAAGGAGAACTGAATTCACATGAATCAGCATGAAGATGATGCATAGAGAACTAAAACTTCAGCAAAATGCAATTTCTACTGCGGCAGATGAATTAGAAACAATGGATATGCCTCACTAATACCTTTTCCAAGGAGTATATTGGTAGAATACTCACACCGACAGCAGTCAATAAAAGAGACAGACATGTGTGTGTAGCTCACTAGCCACTGTGGCCAATTTTATATTCTCAGAAATGTATTAAAATTTCCATAAAGATCCAGTGCTTGGCTGGGATGCCAAAATAATCGTAAATTGATGCTTGCTTTAAAACATGATCACTTTCGGAGAAAAAAAAAAAAAAAACAGCCAGTATGCATATCCTTTGCTTTGAGAATTCAGTCCCTGCCATTCCCTGCTTTTTATGGGAATGGACACCAATAATACTGGGTGATTCAGGGAAATATAAGGCAGAGATAGTAGCCTTCAATATCCAAAGACATATTTTTTAAATTAACAGTAAACATTTAAAGGTTGCCGTTCCCCAGTAGGAGCTTAATCTCTTATACAAAAGTAAAGGCAAACCTGATTCAATGAAAAAAAGTATAAAGCTGGTGAAAGAATTGTCTTCCTCCTTAAGAGGAAATGGTTCTTTCCAAGGTGACGCAAGCAATCTTGTAGCCCTATCATCTAGACAAACCAAAGTATCTAGCAATCAACTCTTCTTCACCGGTGAATCATCTTTATTTAAAGAAAAATCCAACAGACAATAGGGAATGGAAAGCAAAACACTTTAATTCCTCTGCAGAAGCTGGCAGGAGGTCTTTGAAATGCATTTGTGAAAAACTAGGAAGAGAAGGAAAAAAAAAATGAACAGCTTAGTAGACTGTTACTAGTTTAAAAGGTAATTTGCAACAAGATTAGGGGAAAAAAGAAAGAGTACAAACAACAACAAATTCATATGCCATATATCCTTCTTCATTCAGCCCACATGTTACTTCCTCTTGGCACATAAGTACATGCACTCCATATGCAAACCACAGGATAAAATGAGCAGAGTGATGTACTGAGTATATATTACTTAGACAAACATCAAGTGAGGGAATTCTGTGGCGGTCAGACAAGAAGGTTAAGAAAATATATTTCTTAGGATTCTCTAACCAAAGAATCAAAAAATAACTATGCTATTTTTCTTTTCCGGTTAACCTCAAGTTAAAATGAAGGGTTTATGTTCATTTCTTCTCTGGATTGAGACATGCTATTTTGGAGCATGTTTATTCAACAGATAACTTCATTACAGCACAGCATGTATTTAAATTATCACTAAATATAGCTTCTAAAATTATGTAAACTGATGCTTTTTTGTTGAGACAGCACAACTTTAAATTCTGAATATTTTATGGGAGCATAGAGCAAATGATCTCAGCTGTACTCTCAGCATCAATTAAGTAAAGTTCACAATTTCACTGTATTTCTGATAGAAGATGAAGAAATTCAACTTTATGCAAGTAAATTTAATGGCAGTCCATACTTATAATTTCACATCTGAAACTGGATTTGGGTCAATTATTTTTCCAGCTGACTTACACACCACTAAGCGCTTGTGATGGCCTCTCCTATTCTCTGTCATGGATAGGGTCTGCCTACAGAATGAGTCTTCAGCTGAGTTTTGACAGGTCCGATGGTTTCAAAGTTCAGAAAATGTGTGTGTTTCTGGGGAAACTAGGTGCCACCATAAATACTTTTACACTTTTGTTGATTGTTTTGAGGTTTTTTCGTCTTTAAATCTAATAAAAGGTCAGGTCCACAGAGAGCTACCACAAAGGTTCTGTAGAGGAGTGGATTTTGAAACAATGGAAATATTTTGACAAATGTTACACCACTGAACTGTTTTGCTTTGGTATTTTGCATAAGAATAGTTCAACTTTTATAAATAGACATTGTTTCTCATAGAGCAAATTTGGTTTTCATAGCCATTTTTGTTTAGGTTAAACACATCCCTTTACTATATTAAGAGAGTATGCTTTCCATGAATGTGTTTTCCAAGAAGTTGACCATCAGTAAACCCTAATACACGTACAGACCTAACATTTCATAACTACATGCAAATGAAAGCATATCCAAATATGGGTAAAATAAAATTTAATAAAAGAGAAAATTGTTAGTCATTATATTTAATGACTAGCTCATTTAAGCACTTCTTCTCTCATAACTCTTATTTCAAGCATAAATATACTTCTTTTTACATTGTAAACATATGGAAACATATGCAAACATCAATGATTTCACACTGTGAGCCTCCCTATGTCCATTCTATCTCTTGCATCTTCTTGCCTTTCGCCAAATTCCAAGTTGCACACGATTTATAACCTCTTGACTCTAACACCTCCATTAGAATCATGCTAGTATAGCTGATACATCCTTACTACATACATGTAACACATGCAGACAAATTTTTTTTTTTTTTACTTTTTTTTAAGCCTGAATTTTGAAAGATCAGCACACCTTTGCACATCTGGAGGCAGACTTCTCCTTAGAGAGAAAGGAACTTAAAAGAGGGGCCATGCATCATCAGTTAGTTTCACCACATAAAACATGGAACCCCACATTACTGGGTGTATCATGTCAATCCATCCTGTACTTAGAGGTCTACTTCTACACAAATCTGTCTTCTGTGATATTTTCTAATGACTGTAAGTCTGCTATAGCAAACTTTCTCATTTATAGTTTCTGGGAGAACAAAAAGGTGAATTATGCAGTTCTAATATTAATTACACAGATAAACAAATTATGACATGGTTATTAGCACTGTGTATGAAACATAAAATGAAAGCTATTTTTAGATCATGCCAAAAATCCTTTAAAAGTGCATGAATCTCTTCTACTTCTGCAACTTGTTTTTCCTCTTCCACCACCAAACAAAGTGCTTGAGTAAAAGTTCTCAACTGGCAGGTGAAATTCTTGCCATTTGCTCATTTGCTATCAGGAGATATATCACAGTCTCCAACTAAAACTATTTAGCTGGAATAATCAGTGCTAGAAATAGTGTATGCCTCTCTACACAAGGTAGCTTGACAGGATCATCATCTAAGTGAGTAGTTTTGGATGGGCAGTGGGAAAGAAAGTAAGCTCTTTCAGGAGATGCACTCCTTTTCCATATGTCACCATGACAACTTCTCAGGACTGTTTTGTATTTTTATTAGTTTTTTGCAGCTGTTCATCCATACGGTACACCAGACACTCACTCCATTAGTTTCACTTAATAGTTTATACTCCATCTACCATACCTCTCAAAGGAAGACAAATCAAATAAGTACTTTGTTATTTTGGCATACCAGAAACTAAAAAAAAAAAAAACTTCAGTCAGTTATAAATAAAACAAAAGTGTTGATATCTCTGTAAAGTTAGTACTGAGTTTACAAGCTTTAAAGTACCTACCACTCAATACCACTCTCTCTCAGAACAGTTGATGTTCTGCATCCCACACAGTATTTAGGTCTGGTGGATCTAATACTATTACAGAGTAGGGTATAAATGCAGCATTCAAATTAAAGGGGTTTTAGCTGTTCCAAATTGATTTCTCGACTCTCTATTGGTCTAGCAGCAGTAATAACATCAATAGACACAAAGGGTATTTTCCTAGGCATTGATGAAGTCAGCAAGTGTTGCAGGAAGAATAAAGAAATCAGGAAGACAGCTGGTTGAAACCTGCCAACTCCTACTGCAGGATTCATTCAGAGGGTGGCTCTTCTCACCATATATTCTCTTCATATATTTTGATAGCTGAAGGACTCCATTCCTAACATACAGATTCAAAGACAAACCTCTCAGGCATTTTTCCTTTGGTCTCAAAATCTGTTTTCCCCTAACTAGCAGGCCTGCAATTACAAGTCAAATGCTGTGTGCCCACACCAGTTATGTTACCTAGCTACCACATACTGTATACCATGTTTCAAATATGTTTCCACATGTACTTTCTAATATTTACTAATGAATCTCAATAGATTCCTGTGGTGAGTATGAACTACAGCTTGTCAGAATATTTTTCAAGATATGTCCATTCATAAAGGCTAAAGTATGTCATGGATATGTACTGCTTAATGATACTTTTTACCACAAAGGTCAAGAGGGAGTCTGGCGTGGAAAATCTTATTAAATCTCATATCAAAACTCGGACAATAAATGTTTCTATATAATTGTATTTCCCACATATATTACAGCAAAAAGGAATTGGCTTTGTTCAGTGAACTCTAACTGTGACACTATCTTTGGCTACATCAAAAGATGGAAATGAAACAAGATGACAGAGGAAGTCTCTGGCCCTCAAAAGCCTTAGCATAGTAACTTAGAACCAGAAGGACATCACTAGAAATTAAATATGAAAGAGAACAAGAAAGATCTAAAAAGCAGGATCAGGTTAAATTCAAGCTATTCTCCTAAATATTAACTGAATGGGATTCGTAAAACAGCACATTTTTAATCAGCTCCTAGCACGTAGCTCCGATAATGAGTCTCAATTATTTGCTTTTACACTTACATATACAAGAACAAGAAGTACACGCAGTGATCTCTTAGTTTGCAAAATTAAGAAGTGCCAGAATATAAACTATGCGACTTCAATTACTTTAATTTACAACAGTGTGTCTGAGTGTTATGATAAAAAATAACATCTAAAACTAAACTATACACATAATATCAGTGCTAAGGAAACCAGATATTTCATCAGAATAATTCATACTATTAAGTCATCAATAAAAGAGTGATATAGGTCCCTCCTTCACAATATACTGATGGTTTGCTGTTCCGAGTACAGAATGCAACAGTTTTAGTTCATTCTCCAGAGTATTGAAGAAAGGACAGCTCGTACCATTACTATTATTAAATCATTAAAATGCCAGAACAAAACACTTTCAGTAAAAAGCACAACATTATTTTCTTTAGCTTTATGAAAAGAATAGAAACAAATTCTTTTTTAAATAAAATTCAATAAATTTAATTCATTGGAAAAAAACCCAGGCTGGTTTTAATTACAAAGCTTTAAATTATATATTCAGCCAACAAATTCTGAACAAAGTTGAAAAGCCTAGTTGCGTTCATCTTGTGTAGAATATGGCCCAGGTTTCTACATAGCAGCACTGAATGAACTTTCCTTTCCATATCATTCTATATTAAAAACAGAAGTTTCCATGTAGTGATTACACAATTCTTAGCCTACTTCTGGAAAAGTTTTTTTTCTTACTCTTACCTTTGTATGCAATGATTGGGTGCTCAGCTCTGTGGCAGTGCATATCTTCTGTTGTTGTTGGCTCCAGTATTCCTAATACCCCAAGACTTGCCAGCAGCAATGTGAGGAGGCAGCTTCCTTTCATGGTGGTCATGCTGTCCTCCACAGCAGTTATTTCTTTTAACTGTCTAATCTTCTTGCATTCATGTGGGAAAAGCACCTGGAGAATTCAAAGAAATTTACTCAAGTACAAGAGCCAATCACAGAAAAAATTACACAATTCTTGATGTTTAAAACAAAACAACATTGATATCTATCTATCTATCTATCTATCTATCTATCTAATCTATCTATCTCCGCAGTATTGGACCACTCAAAAGCATGCTATCAGCTGCTCTCCTAATTACTTCACAAACTTATTATCAGATACTCAGTTTAGGAGTATTGACTTCTTTTACCACCCAGCCAGATTAAACAACTGATATTCATTACTCCCCACTTTAAAGTTTTATTTTTAAAAAGTGTGGGGAAAATAATGGTCTCCAGCATTTTTTAGTTTATTCTCTTAAATACAGCAAATGTATTTAAATTTATCTTCCCTGTCCACTTGGATCCACTGCTTCTTGCCCTGTTTTCCGTGCTTTGACTCCTTGCAAGTACAAGGTAGAAAAGGAATTGCTCCTTCATGTTAGTGACTGTTTTCAGAGAACAACAGCCCTAGAGCATCTCTTTTTTTTTTGCTATCTGTAGAATATGTATAGCACAGCACAGAAAGTGGTAGGACAGTGTTCTGATATACTTCTGCCTTACTGGAGTGAGGGTCACTGGTTCTGACACTGGCTTAATCTCCACCCATTTGCCAAGACTAATGACAAGGCTGTGAATTGCAGACTCTAATGCTAAGACCCATTTCTACTAAAATTTAGACACCAACCAACATTGGAATGATTTTCATTCAGAACCAGAATAAAGATGAAATTCAACTCCCTGATTTTCTGAAACACCCAATAACAAGACACTTATACAAATAATGGAATACATACATATTCTATGTGATCTAAAAGTCAATATACTTTTAGATCAAACACAACTCCTTTAGTTTTATCATTAAAAACATTCCTAGCAGTAACAACCTAATGATGTAATCGAAAAAACTTTTGCCACTAGCAACTTTACTGAGTCACAGAAGCCTGCTTGCCAATAGCACATGGTTATGAGACATCACTGCCTTTCAGGGGAGAAGACCAGAGATTTGAGACAACTCCACCATAGCAGAAATGTCATTCTACTAATTAATGAAAAAAAATCAGCTATTTTGACTTCTAACACATTTAATCTCACTGAGTTGCAGTGCGTTGTTTAACAAGGTGGAAACTTACTATTTGTATGAAATAAACACCCTAAACATATAAAACAAAGGGCTGTTAATTAAAAGATACTCCACAGTAAGAGCAGTGTGCACAGAAAGCAGAATGGATAGAAAACATCGATACCTAGCATTATCGTAGCACCAGCCTTCATAGGATGAACTGCTCTTCTCCTACCACCTTACTTTGCTGCCTTTAAATGCCTTCCAGTTAAGACCTGGACACTTCTAATCCTTATTAATTTAAACTAAAATAAATCAATCAAAGACATAATACATCTAAGTGGTATGTAAATTTAACAGTCAATTTTAGTTTCTCTGCTAAATTTGCTTATGTTACTGAAAAAAAAGGGGTGAAGCTTCTAGGCAGTTAAATTCATATTCTTATCTTCCTAAGTAGTATATCTTATGATCCCATGTACCAATATGAATCTGTCCCTACAAATTGCTTGTTGCTCACAGCTGGCAGTATCTACTCTTAGAAATTCTGTGCACATTATAAGGGCATAAAGCAGTTGTTCCAACGTTTCAATAGTTCATTTTCTGCAAGGGTGACATTTCAATGCACTATGCACTATTCTTATACAAAATCAACCAGTTTATATGGTTATAGCATAGATAATGGATATTCCTAACCAATATATCATACAAATACATTACTAACAACTAGTTCTAATTAATGTTTTTTAAGATTACATATGTGTATTTAGGAAGCAAAATGGAGGTCTGATACCACATTACGACTCTCAAAAGCTGTTTTTCTTGCACACAATATACCAGCAAGTAATTTCAACACCTAGGAATATGGTATCTTCATGTTAAAAAAAGTGCCAAAACCTTTATTTCTTTTAATTTTTAAAGTCTCAGAATTACCCTAAATATAATATAATGAATATAATGGTCAAAAATTAAACAAGACTAAAATGAAACACTTATGCTGGAAGCCCACCTTTCTCTCTCTCCCTGGATGCTTTCATATAGCGGCCAAGTTTAAAAAAAAAAAAAACAGTCCTACTGTAGTACTTTTGTATCTACTACGACAAAAAGATAATTCTGTTTCTGCAGAAAGAAAGAAAAGGACCAGTACTCTTCACTCAAATATTAAATATGTACATATTTATGGATGTTGTGCTTTCCATTACAAAAATGATACTGACTTCAATGGTACTAATCCTGGTATTAGTAAGGACTAAGATGTCCTTACTTGGCAGGTCTGATGTCTGGTATCCTTCATGTATCAAGAGAACTTCTCCCCACCTGTCCCCTATATGAACAGAACTCAGTAGCAGAAACTAAGATTCCTTCATGACAATACCTGTCCTCAGTCTCTAAATCCAAATAGCACCCTCTTTCAAGGCAGACTACTTAGATGCCAGAGGTGGTCTCTGACATAGTTGTTTACATGTACAGTCATGCTGTGGAAGAACGTTGGAGCCACAGAAGTTTCTTTCCTAGCTGAACTCCTCCTCTCACTGCGTGCATCTTGCATGGCAAAAATGAAGGCAGGATACATTCCTTTCTCTCAATCAGAATATCCAAAGACAGGATTAGTCTTTGAAGGAGAGACAAAGGATGTGAATGCACTTCTGATAATATATCTCAGAGAAAAACAGTAACAGTTTAAGTTTCTCTCTACCTCAACTTCTAGCTATTTAAATGGTTTGCATTATTTTATTAAGTCTATTAATGAATTTAGATTTATTAATTTAAATATATTAAACATATTGTGGGGAAATGAAAGGAGAAGCTTACTTGCAACTACTCAGAGGAGAGTCTTCAGTGATCCTAATAGACAACGGAATGGTAAATCAAGGTAGTAGGTAGAAACTTCACCACAAATTAAGTTACTATCCACTCCACTCCACTACTTTATGCATGGAAGGAAAAAGGAATCTAGAGACTGTACCTAATACAATGCTAGAGTAAAAAAATTAAAATAACTTTTAAAAAAATCCCCAGACAAAACAAGCAAAACCAAACAAACAAAATCAAATACCCCCAAGAACCAAAAAACCCAACTCCCCCATAAAATACAAATAAACCCCTACAAACAAAACACACTCCTTCAACATATACCCACAGCATGAGCAGATGAACAGATACCTTAGAAAAGACTTCAAAACCAAATATTTTTCCACAGAACTTGCAAGGATTAGATTTCTCCCTTCTGCACATGCTTGAGTAAGAACCGCTGAACAAGTTCCATCTCTGCCTAAGATAACAGCTGTAGGAGTGATTCTGGTGAGGCTGCACTTGAACTTCGCACCTAAACAGAGCTGAAACACTTTGTTTCAGCAACAAGTTTCTTCAGCAACAAGTCAAAAGTCCTGAGGCAGGCAATTCCCTAAAATAAGCCCTTCTCCTTATTGAAAGTGCAGCTATTGTGCCAAGATGTGATAACCTAGAGCATAAGACAAGACAAGACAAAGCCAACTGAACCCTAGACATGAACAGTTTAAGCTGGTTTCATTGATTTCTGTATAATTTCCATATGCAAATCTCTCTCAACCATGAAATATAATGGTCAGGTCAAAACTCTTCAAAACCAAAATAGTCCAAATAGTGACACTGACCAACTTTTTAACTACTGCTAAACATCTGGGGAAACAGCACATTGACCTGTTATTTGCATAGTTTTGCTACTAGAGACCTTTAATCAAACTTCTGACAAACTGGATTTTACAAGTCTCTAAAACAATATGAGGATGCAAAAAGAAAGCAGAATAAGCAGCATTATAAGATGTAACGTATTTCAATATATTATTTTATTCCTGTATGTAAAGGGTCTTATGCACTTATCCTCTCCCTCATTCCTTTTGTTTTGATCCAGCTTGCCTACAAGAAATATAGATGAATGAGGCCCATTAGGCAAAGGTATTATATTTTACTAATATACAATTTGGTTTTTCCATCAACAGTATTTGATCAGAAAAAAATCCAGCAATTCAGGATTTTCCATTTGGGCTGAGCCAAAAAAAGACACTTAAAAGAGAAAAAGTGTGAACAGCTAAACATGCAAGGCAGGTAACTGCTCCTACCAAGTCCAAGCAGATTCATTTTAGACTATTTCCTCCAGGCATTGAAGTCATATATTTAAAATGAAATAATCAGGATGTCGATATTTCTAGATCAGTTAAAATACACTCTGTTGGAAGTACAATTCATCTCTAAATGAATCATAAACTATGTTTTCCTTTGTTTAATCAAAGTAAACTGGTAAACTGCTGTATAAAAGAGAGAGCTGCCACACTAACTAGCTGTCCAGCAGCAAAGATGCTTTCAAATAATTAATTTTGCTGATTCTGTAAGCGTCAGATTAACTGCACTTTCAATGAAAGATGAAGCGAGCTTATGTCAGTTTAGATATACAAGAAGCAAAGTTTGGCATGGTTAAAAGATGTCAGTTTCAGGGCACGTTCTGGGTACATGCATTCACAAGCAGGTCTGGGGGTCTTTTACATGCACATCAATGTCTACTCTTGCAGACTCTGCTCATGTAATTTGCTGTGGGAGACTCATTCCACTTTCCCTGAGCACTTTGATCCAGATCTTGGTTTGCAAAACAGTAAAAGTTTGATAAAAATTTGCTTGTGCTGAGCAACTACTCCAGATAACATGTACCTTTGTGCACAAGCATGAACCTGAAAAAAAGTATTTGTCTGATGAAATAGACCATGCATTGTTTACAGACAAGTCAGGAAAGAGGGTATCAGCATTCTTATAAAGTCATAAAACTGGAGTACATGAATACTCTACTCTGTAAGCTCAGTATCTTTTTCCGTAATTTTTCTTGATTTGTTAAAGTCAAAGGCATCTAATTCATACAAAACATTTGAGAGGAAGATTGCCAGAGAAAGAAATATAAAAAAAAGCCTCTGCCATCACACCTACCAAAAAAATTTAGCTAAATTCTAAGGCAATGTGTACGCTCTCACTTCCTAGTTCTGGCAACACCAGTAGTGATAAGCCCTGGAGCCCAGAAGAAAAAAGGATGGAGGCCAGAACGAGGCTTCAAGAAGGCAATTTCCAAAGAAAACCAAAGAAGTTGTTTGTACTACAGTGAATCCCGTTTCCTGTCAAATGCACAAAAAAACCCAAATCTATACTCTTCATAGTATAATTACCTTAAAATACATTCCTTACTCAGTATAGCTTTAAAAAAATAATTTGCATATCACTCAGATACACAATTAGATTAGAAAAATAGCTCAAAGATCACTTCATTAAACATCAAGATGAGATTGGAGGCTGTAGATCTTCTTCAGGGAAACAGTCCAGTTGTACACTATCACTGGACCCAGCAATGCAGACTGTTTACTATGTGGCTGAGTAGCATATTCTAATTTGTATTTGCAAGAAGTGAAAGTCAGCTTCAATTAGTAAACTGATTACTGAGTTCCTTCAAATTTTTTTTGTGCCATTCATATCTGCAGTGGCATGAATTTTAAGATCCGCAAGAGACAAACAGCCATCAGCTTTCCTTGACTAACACAGTCAAAAATCAATCCTTGAATTCATTCTGCCAAAAGTATGCTAATGTCTGTAGCTGACGGTGATAACTCTTAAAAGAAGAATCCGTCATCAAAGCTAGTTTTCCAGTGCTTCTCATAGAGCTGATACTTGTGATTTGCACAAAGGAAGCATTGCTTCAAGAACAGCGGCCTGAGTGAAGCAAGGAGTTCATAATAATGCCTCAGAACTCAATTATCACATCATGGGCTTGTCTGCCTCATCAGTGGAGCACAGCATCCATGGACCACAGCTTCCTCAAGCAAGCATTGGCCAACCTAGCAGGTCCACATAGAAGAGCAGCACAGGCAGCTTAGGGATAGGAATAAAACTAGTCTAATCAGTGCAACCTAGGACCAAATTCCAACAAAATCTCAGCATTTTTTTTCAAATCCTTTTTTTCTTAGCTATCCATTACCTCCTCAAATTTTCTGGTATCCTACCAAGACCCAGATTCCTACCTGAAGTTTCTGTTGCGGCTGGTTCGTCCAGGGGTCAGAAAATAATGAGAAGGCTCGACTCCATGAAGCTTTGCATGTATTTATTTAACTACTTGTGCGCTGGCATTCTAAGCATTCTAAGCATAGCTAAGCATATATTACCTGCCTAGCAGACTCTGCATCCATTTCCTCCAGACAGTGTGCCTGGTGGACCCTGGACAGAGTTTCTTTCCACTTATACCTAGTTTCTTGGTCCTGTCATCAAGTGTACCTTTCCACACACACTGCTTGGGACATCCACTGAACCATGATCCTCAGAGTGGCCATCAGAAGTCAGCCAAAGCCATTGGAAGGAGGGATTCTCCACCTCAGACAGACTACAAAGCCAGCAGTTTTACTTTTACAAAGTAACTTTAATGGAAAAACAAAATGGTAATGATTGTTTGCAAATAAAGACCCGAAAAGTGGAAGGAAAATCAGAGGCAGATTAACAGACAAAGGAAAGGCACAAAGTGAGAGAAAATGAGCCAGGAGAGGACAGAAGTGTCAGCTAGGGCAGGAAAAGGAAATGGAGAAGGAATAACTGCAGCAATTAAGGGATCAACACATCCCCCTTTGCATTTCATCTTCTCCTTTCTCGCTATACAACACTTGCCTGCTCCTTTTTCATTTAGTACTATTATTGGCAAACCAAACACATTTTCTTAGGGCCCAACAGTCAGTCAACAGCATCAACATGACATAGAACACAAGCTATTCTATAGTAGAAATATACTTTCAGGTGCTGTGAGTAATAAGAGTTCAGAACAGAGACTGTACCACAGGCTCCTGTTCATTTAAAAAAAAATACATAGCTTCAAAATCGATTGGGAAGCTATGAAATACCGGGACACTCCCATTTTGGAGTGTGAAATTCAGGAACTTCCTGTGCCTGATACTGCAACAATATTCAGGAAAAATCCCACAGGCTGCTCCCTGCAGTCTTACCCTCTTCCCTGAGTCATGTGTGGTTTGCTCCTGACAAACACCAGATGCTGGGCTGGATGCCCCTCTGACCAAGCACAGCTGTTTTCCCATTTTCTGCAAAGGCCTGTACTGCATGCTACTGGTAGCTTTTAGTTTTCTCACTTATATTACCACACACACATACAAGTTTGTATTTATGAGTTATTCATAAAGCCTAGTAAAAAGGAAACATAGTATCTGACTATAGTATCTGACATAGTCTCTGACTATAGGGCACAGAAAATCCATTGCATGGTTTCTTACAAAGCACGTGCTACAGTACATGAATTGAGACCACAAAGAGAAACAGCATCCAGAATAGCCAAATCCACAATATTTTGTCTTTAATATTCCTTCACCCATCCAGTAGAAAGGTCTATAATTTAGAAAGGTATTTTTCTACTGGCTACAGCTAAGCCAGAGACACCAATATCAACAGAATCATGTAGCCATTAACCGGACTTCCTTACAAACTGTCACATGACAAAATGTTGAAGAATGGTTAGATGATTTGGGGTACGGGTCTATGACAAAGCTTTGTAAGCAAACTCCATGCTAGGCCTGACACCATAATGAGCAAACGAGTACATCACGTACGCAGCGACGCAGCGAGGAGCCGCTGACTACGTGCTGGGAAAGTGCTGGGGATATGCAAGATAACGACCCTGTCCTTGAGCCGAAAACAACAACTCTAGGATGTTGTGGTTAAAGACTGAGAAAGAGGGATAAACAAGAATCCACAAAGGGGGCTTGGTTATGCTAATATAGCCTTTTGATATGTATCCAATTAGCTATTGCCTGGTAGGCATAATTTAGAGCTTATGTATTTAAGGGTTAAGTGTGTGCAATAAAATCAAAGCTTGATCTATCAACCATATCGGCTGCATCTCGAGTCTTCCCTCATCGGCAACAAAACTTGCATTTTGGAAGTTTCTTTCAATTTATCCAGTAGTCTTTGCAAATATTCTTTCCAAATATCTCTAGCATACCGTTGAAAGATAAAATATAATATATTAAGCTGTGGACAGCAATTTTCCAACCAACCTGTACTTTCAGAGACCTAGTAATGCTGCCCCAGACTGAAGTTGCTATGCTACATATTTCTAAACCTCAGTAAATGAAAATTATTTATGAAAAATCTTATTTACTCATTAAAAAGGAATAGAGAAATAGTATGCTAGTCCACCTCATTGAAGAAAAGTTAATAAAAAAATCCAAAAGACCGACTATTTTTAACACTTATTTTCATCATATTTGTTAGCAAATGCAGTCTCAGCTTGTGCTTTCCTTTGTTCTAAGATACATAATTATGTTGATTTCACATAACACAGAAAAAGTCAATTTTGACATTTCACCAGTAAAACTAAGAATCTATGTGGGACCAGAGTCCCAATTAAAAGTAAAGCTGTGACTTAATTTGCATTAACACTGTCCTGAAACTTCACTATATATCAATTACAAAAGCTCATTTTTTGAAAGCTGTCCACATTTTTTTGCCTTCTTCCATGACATCTGCCAAAGTACAGGTGCAATGCAAGATGGGAGGAAGAGATGCTCTGGCTTAGAATGCTTTGTTTTCTTTTTCTTTTCCCTTCATATTATTATAAGGTGTTTTGTACTGGGAACTATTTAAAAAACATGACTTAACTGAACAAAAAGCAGAAGTTTAGGATTGGGAGGAGATCCATGCAACAGAGCAGCAGATGATAGTGCATCGAGATGACCATGGGAAAAAAATTAGCTGGGAAGAGGGAAGTTTTTGTACCTGATGGGAGAATGAAGAAGATTAGAGTTGGATGAAAATTTGTGTCAAATCTTGAAGATGTATCAAAATTAGTTTCGAGTAAAGCCAAGATTAACAGAAGCAGGTAAAAAAGAGGCAATATGAAAGTAATGCAAGCTCAGCTGTTGTATTCTATATAAATTGGGAATAGGCAACATAGAGATTGGAGTCATATGTGTTGAATAATTAAGAAAGAAAATCATCACATCTCAGATTATTGCTGTAGCCATCTGGACACAGTTTTTTATATTTGTAAACTGTACTGAAACAAGTGCCAAAATTTGTATATGGATATAAAGAGAAACCAGAAGGAGGACAGTAATACAGCAATTTCAGATAGCTGGGTTTTAAAAAATATACATTCAGCTTAAAACAGCTCCCTATTATTTTGTATGTCACTGTATAAAAGTACTTGATAGTATTTAGCTTTCATAGAAATTTAACATAATACATTTTAAATGTGAATCACCAATCTAAAGGACGAAATTGTACTGCTAAAACAAAACCATTAGTGGACATTCTGCACATTAATACTAGGCAAACTTCCAAAATAAAAATTATATTAAAGTAGTTACTACTTTAAAGAACTGCTGGATGAGCTCCAAACTGTCAGGAAATGACTACTGTGACAGCCTCCTCCTTCAGTTGAATAATAAAGGCAAATTTATCCTTCTTGTGGTGCATTCAGTCCTGCAGTTATTTGGTATAGTTCAAAGGGGCAGTGGGCATTAAACACATTTCAGCAAATGATGGTCACAGCTTTGACAAAGAAAATACAGTGGAAGAAAATACACCTTTGTATGGCAAACCCACCCATCGCCATGGTCCCATTTGCAAACACATTTCATAATCTCAGATCCTCTCAACTCCCACCTCATTATCAGCTTTTGATTTGTTTCTTTCCATCAATAACCAACATATTCTCTCCTTACAGCAACAGCTTAAGTGACAGCAATGTTTATCAGACTGATATTAAGGAAAGGGAGAGGTGCAGCTCAGAGCTCCCATCCCATATCACCGCTACAGAACAATTCTGTTCTCCACCTATTTATTTATATGCAGGTTTTCAATCAAGGTGAGTATTCAAAATACCCACTAATCACATCAAGCTTCTGGATTCCTGCATTTGTTCTTGAATAAGCAATAGAGAGAGTATTCAACAAAGAACGCTTAGGTAGACTGAACCATCCAATGTCTCTGCACTGATTATACAAAATGCCTTGAGTATCACAGAATCACAGAACAGCCTGGATTGAAAAGGAACCTTAAAGATCATCTAGCTCCACCCCTGGTCATGGTGTCCTTTAGGCAGAGACACTTCCCACTAGAGCAAGTTGCTCAAGGAGTAAGTAGGTTATTATCTGACATTGTTTCTCTTTAACACTACCTCTGCAAAGATTTAGATATTTTTATACATTAACAAAATTTTTCCCAAACATTCTTACAAAGATTCAACATGCAAATGAAAACACTGTTTAATGGTTTCTCTAATCCCATTATTAACCTCCCATAATTATAGGCAACAGTGCTCAAAAGGGACTCCACCAATCCACATGACACTCTTCCATATTAGATTTCGTGTTTAGATCTCTGATTCAATTCAGAACTGCAATGGAAACATCAGACAACTCTCCTCTGTACCAGTTCTGTCTTTTGAAGATGTCCATTAGAAACATAAGAAGTCTGGACAAAGCTATCAGATTCCTGGAATAAGAAATCTGAAGGCAAAATCATTATTTCCTTTACAATTTTTTGAAAGTTCTTCCACCTCTTGTTAGTTATTCACTAAATCCTGAAGCCAGATACAAATATTTTAAAATTTCTATGAAATATCAAATTAATCAATTCTTTCCTAAAATAAGCCAGGTAAAAATAATGGAAAGCACAAAAGATTTTCAAAGAGCATTCTACAGCTAAATATCCAATCCATCAGAGTTTGCAAAAACAAAAGGCCAAGCTCAAAATTACTATCATGCTTACACTTAAGACCACATGTATTCACATACTAAGGTTTCACACACATGAGAAACATCCCTACACATGGCTGAACTTTCTCTCAATACAAACTTGCTTTTTTGTTCTAGATCCTAAAATATAGCATGAAAAAAATATTAAAAAAATCTTTCTTAAGAGAATAAATCATAATTGCATTTTCTTCCTCCAATATCACTTCTAAAAATTTAAGCTCTATTTTTAAGTGTTTTAAAGTAGTAAAACTTTACACAACAGAAAACATATACTATCTGGTGCAATGCACCCGATGAAGCTGTCAAACAACAAATAAGGAGATGTCAACATAAAGTGAGGAATGAATGGCTCTTGACATATTTGTTTCAATACACAAAAGCCTCTTGTGAGTTTCTTCAGAGCATGCACTGTGCTGCTCTGTGTATTTGTGTATTATAAATAATAAAATAAATATACTCTATTTTTTCCAAGTCTGAAATATCTCATGTTATTTTACATGTTTTATTTAACTCTTAATGATGATGCTCTTTCTGAAGATTTTCATTTAAGAGCTTTCAGGAAACAAATCTATTCTGTAAAGTTATTTAACAAACTAACAATGTTGTGAAAATCCAATTTGCTTGGTGACATCTTTCCCAATGGTTTCTCAGTGGCTGACAGCTTTCATCAGTCAAAGACTGAATTACATGAAGTGTCACTGATGTCTCTATCATATCCAAAATGACTTCAGACTTCTGTAGCTTTGTAGCAGTCATTTTTCATTTATCACTTTGGAATCTTATAAGCATATAGTATGTATGCACAGATTGCATACATTGAAACATATCTCAGACTGCTCCTTTTGAGGAATCTAAACTTCAGAGAAAAAATGTATCAAAGTCACCTTGAGCTTGTAAATAGAAACATGTGGACGACTATGTCTTCCCTCAAATTTTTCTAGCAATAAAGCCACTGATAAAGCTTTTTTGGGCTCTTTAGATCCTATCCAAATTTTCTAGTACCCCCACAGGTACTTAAAGGGAAGCTTCCTGACCATCCCTACATTTTATGCCACATAATACACTTGCTGGTGTCACAGCAATAGCCTATGGAAAGCCTCCTCCCATCCCACTGCACCAGCATTCCAGTGCACCATTATGTAAGGCTGGATGACCTGCACTCTATAAGGTCCTTAGCTAGTGCTGCCTAAGACCACCAAGATGTATACCCAAAAGCCATATTGTGCTCTTTTCTGGACATCTTCACACCCTCATATATTGAATTCTTCATTAGGAAAAAAAAGTATATATGGCACAGGTAGGGCATCCCCTCCTGAGATGAACAAATAATCAAAACACCAACACACTGACATGCCACAGCTGAATATCATACACTTTGCTGGCAGGACCACATGCTCACTTAGACAACAGCCCATAGCAATAAGCTAAGGCATTCCCACACGTAGCCTCCCAGTATAGTTCCAGTATAGCCTCCATTTCACTTTGCCTTCATCTTCTCCCATACCATGTCTACAATGGTGATGCTCCAATACCAATTCCTGAGCAAAGACCCTAGCTCTGAAACAATTCAAATCTTCCTAGCAGTTGATTCTGTTGAAGCTTAGTCCAATATCAATTGATGACCACGTTTCAACACCCAGATCCATATGCTCACTCATGATTGGCACCATTTTCTCCCTCAAGTCATCCCTTGTCCCAAAGAGAAACCAGCCACCACATGCATTTTTAAGACCACAATAGCTGCTGCATATAGGAAGGGTAAAGCCTGAGAGAAGCTGTGCTCAGATCCCTGCTTCTCCTGCCACAGACAGATCTTGCCCTTTCCACTCTCCCTCCTGTGGAGCCCAGCTTCCTGTTATGGTTTTATTTTACGGAAAACTTTTTGCCCCTTTTACTTACAAGCAGGGGATGCGAGCCCAGCCCCCCCTCTTCTCCCACTGTCATCGGCTGCCCCCTCCCTGGCACTGCCAGGGAGTGGAGCCGCTGGCCTGCTGCAGCTCCCAACATTGAAAGGGGCTCCGTGTCCACCCAGGTGGCGGCAATGCTCAGTAGCCCCGTGCTGTGGGGCTCGGCACTGTGCGTGGCGCCCATGGCTCCATGCTGCCGCCGGCTGCCACTGCCGGCCACCGCCTGCACTTGCCATCCCTCGCGTGAGATGGGCCATTCCATTCCGCTTGCCATGGTGCGCGGCAGCTTGCTCACCACCCCCTCGGGGCTCGGGAGTGCCTTGGCCGTGGCCCCCCGGGCCACTGTGTTGGTGGGGTGGCATGGGGTGCCCAGGCTGGGGGAGGGCAGCCTCCATGTTTGAACCAGAACACATGGCAAAAGACAAAGGAAATTCCCATGGTTTGGGACCAGAAGTAGGCTGGGAGAAGATATACTGGAAGACCAATGGGATACAAAGCTATGCCCCCCTGGGGTGGGGAAAGCATGGGAAAAAGGCATACACACAGGAATAGGCTACAAGGAATTCTGGGCCAGGACCAAGGGTATAAAACTAGTGAAGCCCAGACGCCATTGCTCTTTTTGGCTGCATTGCGCTGCTGGACGGACTTGCTGCTCCTTGCGATCTTGACGATGCCATCTTTGACCATGTGCTGGCTAGACCAGGACCTAAGAGACTGTTCTTGAACGCAGTGGAGCTCTGGCATCGACTTGGATCCCTTCCTCATTGCAAATTCCTGGTTTGGGCTAGAAAAACTTACCCTGCCCTTCCCTCTCTCTCTCTCCTCTCTCTCTCCATGGCACAGGCTCGGGCCCCCCTTTCCCCATCCCCATCAGAGTCATGGGAGCTCCAAAACTCAGCCCTTCCCTCCGCGGGTCTCCAGAAATGCTAGAGGTGGGAGCTAGCCCCTCTTCCCACCTCCACCAAGCTTCTTGGGGTCCCCAAGCCCAGTCCTGCCCCCGCAGGGGATTTGTCCCCAAATCCCAGAGGAAAGGGAAGTCAATTCCAGTTTGCTCTCCTAAGGCTTATCCAGCCTTGTTCTATGGTGAGAGCATGACTTATACTCATGCTCAGGAGAAATGTGGCCTGTAAGATATGGCTACATTGTTCCTTCTCTAACTTTTCTCCCTCTGTTCCCAGGGAAGCCCCTGTGGAAGCCCCTGCTTTCACTGACCCCCTCTTCCCTCCAATGCCCCCTCTAGCCATCAGGAACCAGCTCTGAAACCCCTCCCATACCCTTCACACCTGCTCGTAATCAGGTATTTGCTTCAAGCCAAAAAGCTTGTGTTATTTCATCAAGAAGGACTATTTTGTTGTGCTGGCTACTCGTGTTGTTCTTAAGTAGGATACTTGATTTAATTTTTTTTTTTGTCTTTGGTTATTATATTATTTTAATAAGGGTGTTTTTTAATACATAACATATATTTTTATTTTTCCGTTTTAATAAAATTCTTTCTATCTTTATAGTCAAACAAGTCTCAAACAATTTAATATTGAATTTATTTTAATTTGCTTCTACTGTCCCCATTAAACAGTCACACTTCCTTAGCTCTTTCCCTCAATACCTGGCAAAGAGGCAACACAACCACCTACTTCCGTTAAGCTGAGAGACAGAGCTGTCTCAGTGCAGAGCTGGGTGCTAGCTAAGCCAGGCTATGAACATGCATCAGCATCATAATTTGGTATAAGGCATCCCAAGATCCCGCTCACTCCTCAGCAGCATGGAGGATGGCACACTTATGAGCCCATACCTTTAGCTCACGCTGAGCTGCAGATCTGCCAACCAATGGATTCAGTACAAGTCAGACCAACCCCTTTGCTCATTTGCTTAGGATACCAAAATTTGGTGTATTACACTGAATATACTGATGTCTGAGAAGAATGGTGGATTAAAAACAAGGTCTCTGCACAACTGTGAGTTGCCCTGCCCTTTGAGAATCAAAGTGGCCAGTTCAGTTTTAAAAGTCAAGTTAAAAGATAGTGAGATGCTCCCTTACAGGGTCCTTTAAAATCACCTTCACACTGAGGCTTGCATTGACAGATAATGATGGAACCACTCAGTGCCCACCATGGAGGTTATATGGTGGAGTCACGGCATGCACTACATGGAAGCAAATAAGAAAGCAAGGAAAGCTGTATCCAAGATGCTGCAAGTGGTTGTGGATTAGCCCATTTATTCTCGGTGTGTCCAAGAGAAGTGACTAGCAGTTGCACTGCATGAACACTACCTTCCACTATGCCCTAAGAAAGGATGGAGCTCAGAGTGAGGGAATGCATTAGCCTTTATAAACCAAGGCATATTGACACATCTACCCTCCACCTTACAGTCTCTGTAGACCTCAGCTCCTCCTCTTTTTGAGAACCAAAACCTTCTTTCATCAGCAGGAGAGGGCATTCATTTAAAAGCAAAGAAAATGCTAAAATACTACCTTTCCTTTCCTACATTTGTTTTTATTTCTTTTCTCTGTCTAACAGTGGTACTAAAAATGCTCTTACAACCTTACAATCTCCATCCATTCTCTGTTTCTGTAATCCTTCTGCAGTTACATTCTTTCTCCTTTATTTACCATGTCTTTGCTTTGATATCATTTGCATATTACTACAGAATGTCATGCTGTTAAATCTACTTCCAGAACAACAGTCCAAGCACAAAGCTCTAGAAGGAATACTAAGGAAAATGGTCATAAAAAAAACGAAACAAATGAAAAACCAAACAAGGAACGCTTGTCAATGGCCTCTGTTAATGACACAAAGAAAACCAGAAGTACAATAAAATGTCTTACAAATAAAACCTTACCTTTGGCTGCAGGTGTGATATTTAAAAATTATTAGTCAGAGCAGAAAAGTGTCAGTTTATGTAGGGGTGGTGCAACTAGATACAAGTATCATGGGTATAAGAAGGGTCTATGGAATTGATTGTTGGAATTCAAAATAAAGAGCCCAGAAGAAAAATGCTGAGGATACTTCCCACCAGGTATTTTGTGTAATAATGAAATTAAGGATTTGATCTAGAGAACTTCAAAAAAGAGACTGCACACAAAAAAACATACCAAAGAAACTTGCTTATGGTGTATGCATCTGGCCAAGCAAAACATTGGGAATTTATGACAGGGTTAGGAAATGCATAATTTGAGAAGATTTAAAATGTAAATGGTAGTCAATTTACAAACTTTCTACCGTGATGTGTATGCTCTACTTCTGCATGCTTCACCCCAGAGAGAGGATGGGACTTGCATGCCACTTAAAGAGTCCCAAAAGCACAGTTCGGATACGAGAAGAAATTCCCCCCCATCCTTTCATATAAGGCTGACTCTTTCCTCTGTTACATACTGCTTCACCATGATGTTTGTGGGACAGTTGCAGTGATCTAGCAGAAATTCTAGATTGCTAATGTTGCCATGATGGATTCAGGTTTTTTTTCACTACAATTTCTACAACTAATTATCTAATCTTAAATAAACATATCTCTTTTATAGGAGAAATCCAGTGCCGAGTTCATAGCTCTGCTTTGGTAAAGACACAAACCTGTATTTATACTGTAATAAACACATCATATAGAAAAAAGTTGAAAGCATAAATTGAAACATGTTCCTCTCACTGTGAAAAATCTTTGCAAATCTTCAGTGCTCTGTAAATAATAAATAACTGAAGTAGAGGTCATCTCATCAGGTTAACCATAAGTTGTACTGCCAAGATAAAGAGTCTGCTACAGCTAGGCTGTGCTAGCTAGTACATGGATAAACAGGGATTTCAATTTCCAGGGCTGTCAATCTTGCAAGTTTTCCAGCACTGGATTCCACCATATTTTATAAAGATGCAATCTGAAGCTGAATGAAAAATCATGCAAACTGCTTCAGTGGTGGTGAACAAAGGGCTTCCAGAGTAACTAGATTATACATACATTAATGCATACACTTCAAGTACATAAATCTGCTTCACATGGAAAAAAAAAAGATATATAAAAACACCAAACCTGGATCAACAGAGTAGACTCAACGGGTCTCAAAACAGTGCTCTTTTCTACAAATTCTTTTGACATTTTCAATCAAGATGAGAGAATGCAAACCACAGAGAGACTTCAGGCAAATGAGAGATATCTGGAATACTTAAAGGCAGCATCTCTATGGTAAGTTACCTAGAGGAGCGGAGTTGTGCCAATGGGGGAGAAGCTGAGCCTTACTCCTAACTAGAATTTTAAGCATAAAAAAAGAGAGAGATGAAAATTGTAAATCAAAGACCATTTAGTTTCACACCAGGTATTAAAACTCTGTTTCTAAATGTCATTAATCTCAGAGATTTAACTGGCTTTAATGGGTAGAGTCTCATTCTCTGTAGAAAGAAAGGAAGACATTAGACACAGTGACCTCATCCATCCCTCTGTGATCCTTCTTCACCTCATATTTAGACTAAAGCACAGCACAATTCATCACTTCAGTACAAAGCTGTTTGCAGCTCAGTGGTCTGTAGATATGTTAAATAGCAGGCAAAGGGTGTCTGAAAGAGAATGAAGCTCCTTTGACTCTGAAATTGCTATTCCTGCTTTGAAGCAATGCAGGTTCTTTTTAACAAAGAACAACTACTGCTAATGAGCTTTTCATTGTTATGTTTAATTTGCTAAATTCCACAAGTCCTGCACAAAGGGAAACCTCCCATCTCTACACACACAGCACACAGCACCACAAGGAAGACACCAGATGAGTCAGAAGGGCCAGGAAGAAGGACTTTTCTTCACAAATGGATGAGCCCGAAGAATTAGCTGGGTAGGGAAATGGCTGACCTAAGCAACACTTTAAATTGGTAATGATCTGTTGTACACCTCTTCCTCTTTCCTTTGTAACTGCTCCTTTCTGCAATTCTATCTCATTTATCTAAACCATACCCTTGTATCCCCTCTTCCTTCAAAAAAACCCACTCTTTCCTCATGACTGTATATCACTATTTGAAATATTTCTATCATTTTTGTCTCTACAAGTTTTGGCCATGTTACTTAGAAATCCTTAGAGCTTCCATTTCAGCTTCTTTAGTCTCAATTTTGCTACTGTTGTAACAAAATTAATTTTTACCAAGAACGACCAACCTCTCGAATCTAACAAAGAAAGCACTTTTTGCCCTTCTGTGTTTTTTGACTTCAAGACCCCTTGGAAAATTTTCCAGGGGAAGTACGGATACTGGTATAGGAAGTTTGAATATTTGTTAGTACTTCCATAGATCCATTCATCACAGGTCCATAAGCAACTGATGGAAAACCAAAGACATTGTTTCTTTCATTCGCATTCTCTGCTCCTCTCTAAGTCCTAAAATTCTGTTAATTCTTCAGAATTTTATTCAGTAGTTTTTCAGCCTTGCTTACCTGTTGTCATTCAATTCCTTTAGACCATTTTACCTATTTTCTGCTAATCTTCTCTCATGACCCTCTTTCTTCTAGTAGCCTTATCTGTTTTGGCCATTTCAACAGCTATCATTATGAAATCCTGTCACCTTCAGCCTTTCTCCTTTGATCATGATAGTATAACTCAAACATTTTGTTTCTCAAGCTAATTTGTGAACACAGAAGTATTTTCAAATTCAGCACTCTGTTCTCCTTCTCTTTGTACTCTCTCTAGGCTTTGCCATTTCATCTTGCCTATCTCTCCCCTCAAAGGATATTTTCTCTACACCGAAATGGGCGTCACTAGAACTTAAATATTGAGAAAAGGTGTTCTGGTAATTTCTTGCTCTCTGACAAGCACTACAGATGGTACAGGCAACATAGTAACCAAAAAAGTGAGAATTTTGGACTAAGAACTGAACTCTCAATGAAACAACTTGAACATATTAAAACAAATTTAATTGTAATTTATCAAGTGCAAAAATAAGATTCAAAGCATTTATCTTACATTGAGGAAAAAATCTCCAAGCTCAGTGTGAGATCTCAAATTACATAACAGTTTAGCATTTTTAAAAATACTTTCAGCAACAGAGTTCTCTTCTGGGACTGCACCCTGCAAACTTACTCTTTATAAAATAGCATGTGAGAACCACCACAGTGGGTCAAGTTGGCTGTTTAGCCCAAATGAAGTGACAAAAATGGCTCAGACAAAACATTCAGCCTGACCTACTACTCTGTGTCCAGAAGCAGCCAAGAGCAAATGTCTAAAGAAACAGTAGAAACTAGTGCAGTCACAGGCAATATTGTCATCCACTCTCCCCAAAACACTGCACACTTTCCACAGTTTGCAGCTATCTTCCTTACCTAGAGGTAATACCTTTGTTTGTCACTACTTTTTTTCCTTCCTCTTATTTAACACCTCCTTTTCCAACATTTTTCAGCAGCTCTTTACGCCCATGCAGCACACATAGCATGTGGTGGCAAGGAATCTCAGAACTGACTTATACACTATGCAAAAAAAAAAACCCCAAACCAACACTTCTTTTCCTAGCTTTAAAACTGCTCCCTGCCTGTTTCACCTCGTATCTCTTCTAATACAAAATTAGGTGACACTGAATATTCATTTCCCATCCACACACCTCACAAGTCTCATAATGTTATTGGCATCTAGCTTTATCATCTGGCCACTATCTCTCTTCCAATCTTGGAGACTCATCTAGTTAGTTGTTCTTGTGTGGATGCTGCTCCATGGATGACTTCCGCATCCTGCTGTCTTCTTCATTCTTGTTGTCCTTTTCTGAAACTTTTCCAGTTCTACTCCACTTGTTCTGAGATGATGAGACCAGAACACCACACCATATTTAAGATGCAAAAACACCACAGATTTAGAGAGTGGTCTAGTGAT
>WEIV01021039.1:82701-107584 GCA_013390005.1 Calyptomena viridis
TTCTGAATATTGCAGCTGCTGATAATGCTCATTGTCTAATAACGCAGAAAGCATTACACTTACTATTGCCTACAGCAAGCATGGCTACAGAGATAAAAAAAAAGGCAGCGATATGTAGTCTGGGAGAATCCAAGATGATAGTCTGAAAATGAAAATTCAACTCAGTGCTTATAGCCTGAGGTTATGAGAAAAGCGTCTGCTAACATGCAACAGGCTCCCATAATTGTGCAGCTGAAGTAATAATACCCCAACAAAATGCCATTACAATGTACAGTGTTTAAAAACTGTGCCAGTTTTCACACATGTTGGTTTATTCCACAAGCTGGCTTCCACTTCGTTAGTCTAAATGATCCAAAATGATTTAAAGAAATCATATCCACTACATTTTAAAGACAAGGGACCACATTGAATCCTAGGTAAGTCTATTATTTTATTTGTTATTTATCAGAAAAAAAAAATAGATTTGTAGTCTCCTTTTCCAAATGGGGCAAGTTCTTAAACAATACTGAGGGGGAGATGTGACATTGATTGGTGCAACACATCAATAAGCTTTATAAAATCTAAGTTCCCAGCCCAAATGTGTTGGAATCATTTATGACATAAGACTAAAAGAGAGAATTAACAACAGTTTCTTAGTCTACAGTGCTTTCATATTCTGTGTCATTTTTTTTTCCCTGGTTTTGATTTTTGTCCTTCTATGATGGATGCTTTCCATTTTTCCATCTCAGCAGGCATGGAAGAAAGACAAAACTTAACATATCCATCACCAGAGCAGAACACATGGCTCCAGACCATCTGTTACCATAAATTGCAAGCTGATAGATGCTCCCTCCTACCCTCAGCAAGATTCTTAGCTCTTCTACTCTCTCTTCAGCATGAAGCTGAATGCTGTGGGGTTTGTTTTTTGGGTTGTTCTTTTCTTTTTTTTTTTTTTTTTTTTTTTTTGGNTTTTTGTTTGGGGTTTTTGGTTGGTTTTTTTATAGGCGAGTGTAGAGATAACAAGAATATGGTAATTGTGACATGGACATATTCCAAGACTTGTCTGAACTATTCTAACTCGGGGCCAAATGTTTTCCCATCAGCAATGAAAGCATTCAGTGCTTTGGCATTCTTCTAGCAGCCTATCCCTCCCTTTGCCACCCAACCTGCAATGCACACTCTCCTCTCCCTGGCTGCTCACAGTGCTGAAGCAATCACAAACGCCTCAGGCTAAGCAAATATACAGAGGTAAACACTTTAGTCCTGGGCATCATCCCAGGGAGAAAAAAATAATAATTTCCAAGCTCCTCAACTGACTTTTTTTTTCTTGTGTTCAGTATTAACAAAATTTAAGGAAGGAGAAGAGTATGAGTAGGATCTCTGTCAAGAATTTCATTACAATGCCTAGTTCATCATAAGCTGTTATTAAAAGCAAACGTCTTCTGTAACGCCCGTAGTCCCGGAGGCATAATGACAAGAAGGCTGACTCCATTAAGTTTTATCAGAGGCTTTATTTATCTATTAGAGCACTAATTTCTATGCAGAGAAAGCTTAAGCATCTAAGCATTGCAAAGGCTGTAATACCTAGCAAGCAGACCCTGCTTCCATGGTTCCCCAGGCAGTCTGCCTGGAGAACCCTGGACACATGTCTCTGCCTAATCAGGTGATGACCAGGCAGAAGGTCTGCTTTTTAAGAAGTCAGAAAATGTCTGCTGCTTCTTCTTGCGCAGTTTCAGAATATATATCAGACTATATTGTTTACATTGGCTGTCCAATGACCTGGGGACCAAGTTCTCCTTGTCCAACCAAGGAGGACAAGGTCATATCCAGTCAGACCATGACTTTTGCTCATGCTCAGGAGAAATGTGGCCTTCAGCATAGGGCTACAGTCTTCTATCCTCTCCTGTGCACTAGACCTAAATGACAAAGCAGGCAACAGATCCCAGAATTGCTCTGCACTGTGCCCACAATGAACTTCCTTTCTCAACCCTCCTGCCCTTCTTCAGTATCTCCAATCCACAGAATTTGTACTTATTTACAAGTAGCATATTACATTTACACTAAGAAGAGCATGAAGTACATGATTCTGCATTCACCACATTCATGTCCTATATGTTCCCCTTGGGCAGCAGAGAACAAATAACTGGATCTGATTTTGCTTCTGTATTTCAAGTCTGCTTGAGATTCTAATTTTGTGTAAAAACATAACATAGGAAAAACAAGAGGTTTGGTGTCTGGTGCTGGGTATGATCTGGAGTTTTGGTACTCAAGCTTTGGGATAATTTATGCAGAAAAGCATGCAGAGGCACAGGCACAACGTCCTGTGGAACATTTATTAAAATGCAATGTTAACTTCAGTATTGGGTGTTGGTTTTTGTTATCTTTGACAACTTACCAAGAAACACACACAATTTAGATGCTAATTTACAACTTAACTGTATGAAACAGTAATACATATAAAACTAACTGCAGCAAACTGACCAATAAACAGGAGACTCCTACTAAAAATGCCCTTAGGAATATTTAAGAACTTGAATGGTGAAACAGAAAATTTTGTTTACTAGGACACGATGGTAGGATGCATATCTTGTCTACAAGAATTTGTACCATTCCACTGTGTACAACTACATGTGTACGACCACATGTAACAATATAAGAAGAAAAAGGCATTTGATTTAGAACATCTGCATCAAAGCAAGCCCCTAAAATTTTCCTAGAACAACTGCAGGAAATAAATAGCACAAACAAGGAGAAGAAAGAACAAAGACACATCCAAACTCAATATGGAAATCCTGATGTTAAGACTGGTACTCCCTTCAGAAATACAAACAATACTGCTGGCAAAGTTCTCATCCTCCTTCAAGGGTGAGAGAACTTGATACAATGCAACAAAGAAAAGAGAAACTGCATTGCAGAAAAATCTGTGAGATTATCACTTTGTCTATGAAAAGGTTCAAACTCTACCACAGACTAAATATATATGCCTGGTGTCCATGCTGCATTTGTTAGTGCTTTTAACCACCACAAAACTTACTCTCTCACTTTCTACCCCAAGGTCTGAATTTTTTCAAAACAAATTAATTTGGCTCTCACATTACATTTTGCTGGAGGCAATACTGATATACAGAGATCAGGAAGGAAAATTAGACCACACAGAAGAGTATAATAAATTATCACACACAAAAACAGTGTTAATATGGGATTTAAACAATGGAACATTAAAGTAATAGGGTTAAAAAAAAATCGTAACATTGTGATAAAAAATTGTAGTATTTTACAATCATTATCACAGATGAGATGAAACTGAACAAAAATGTGTAAGTGACAGTAAACATGAAAGCACATGTAAACTCCCAGACCACTTCAAATTTCTGCTTTATTTATGCTGTGTCTGTAGTAAATGAGCATATAAATATCAGTTGTAGCTCCAGAACAGATATAGCTGCACTTTAAGAACATTTCTTTTCTTTTTTCCTTTTTCTTACTTTAATTTTCTCGATAAGAAGATTTCCTGGTGAAGCTACTGCTTTAACAAGGATAAGGCATATATTATACACAATTTACTGTTGAGGAGACTGTCAGGTACTTGGAGGCTGCCGTTTTTTGTAATTTAAACAACAAGCTGCAGGGACACATTTCATAGTTTCCCTATAACCTTAGTTCCTTACAACCTTCTCCTAAGGAAGCATTCTTATTCTCTCATTCAAAAATATGAAATATGAGCAGCTACAGATTATCTGTTAACAAATTAACCAAATGTACTGGGTCTATCTGAGCCCCAGCAGTCTTAGCAGTGCTAGGAGATAACACTCCACTGCTTTGACTGCTGTGAGGGAGAGGCAGAGGGGACACAAGTAGATCAGGTGACCCAGACTGACCAAAGGGATATTCCAGATCATATGACGTCAGCTCAGATATAAAAGAACAGCAGGGGTGGGGGCACGGGGTTGTCTCCGATGGCTGCCTGCTGAAGGGACAACCAACGCGTAGGGCCCTGCTTCTCAGGACGCGAGCTGACCTCGTGGAATGGGAAGTAGAGATTAGATTCTCCTTTGCTTTGCTTCCTGCGTGTGCAATTTTTTTTTTTGCTTGTATTAAACTGCCTTGTCTCAACACCCATGAGTCGCTGTCATCTTATTAGTAAACGGAAGGGGCAAGAGACTGTCCAGGTACTTGGCACCCAGCCAGGGTCAACCTGTCACACCGAAATGTCTATTTCTTCTTGTCATAACATGGGAATATTTCTGTCCCTTTTTTTGGCATGGCACCTTTGTCTCCTCAGGATTGGGACCTGTGCTCTTCATTCTGCCATCATGACAGCATACAGTCAGTGCTGGTCCAGAAGTGCACATCACTTTGCACATCCAGTAGACCCCTGTAGTTCTCTCCCTCAGAAACTTCTGAGTAAATGGTGAACATTCTAATTAAACAGAATTCTAATTTAAACTTCTCCTTCCTTTTACCAATGGGAAGAAGGACTTAACCCAAACGGAATATCTACTTGTAAATATGCAACCTTGACTTACTGAAAACCTTAGCATTTTAGCAGGGCACTCAGCAATGTTTTCACCACTCTGGTAGAAGCTTCTTTATTCTGTTCTGTCTTAATCAACTTAAAATGATGCAACTGTTTGAACTAGTCCCAGGACTACACTATGTTGCTAATAGAAGAGCCTTTTCTTTCCCAAAATCAATTTGTTAAAAAAAAAAAAATCATTATTTGGGTTGGCTTTTTGTTTTTCCCCTCCTTAATGTCTGTTAATTTCTTATGCCCTCTCTCCTTTCTTGATGGTGGAAAAGAAATTAAAACCAGTTTATCTGTTACTGTTAGCCTACACCGTCAATCAAAATAAAGACAAAAGATGACAAAAATCAAAATATGTCTTTTCCTTTTATTTATATGGACACATGCCATACAATGTCCACTTCTATGTAAAGAGTTATCTTCAGATGGTTCCTCTAGCAACACAGCAAAGATTCAAGTCACAGTCTTAACTGTGTTGCATCTGGAGAACTGTGAGAGATCAAATAAACCTCCCCAAATACCCAAAATTAGGCTCTGAATACATAAAAACATTCTTCTTTATACAACTTTAACCTATGTTACAGTCCCTCCTCACTCCTGAAAAATCCTCCTAAGGTCACAGTTCAGATGCAGCAACATTTGAAAGCAAATTTGCTCTACAAACTTCCAGAAAGAGATCATTCACACTGTTTTGTGTGCTACTACTGAGGATTACCGGAAAAAAAATAGGAAAGGTTTCTCTATTTCCTTGTTGGAACATGCTCTTCCCCAGAAGACCTATGAGCCTTATATTTTATGGCTGAAGTCTCAAAGGAGGTGGAGCAAACAGACAATCAGGCAGTTACAGACTGTGACACAGAGCTGGGCAGTTCCGGAGGCAGAGACCAAAGACCAGGGAAAATAAATATGAACACTCTATTTTTTACTTTATTATGCGTATCTTGTTATGGCAGGCTGGTGATATATCTCAGAGCTGGAGAGAATGGAACTTCTTGGCACAAAACACCAAGCAGAACCTATCCTCCTGTGACTCAGTAATTCATTGTCCCCCTGTCCACTGAATGGCAGCTCAGAAAAATACTAACAAATGAAAGACAGCAATAAACACTTCTTGATACACCAGTTTCAAGTATAAAGACTGCCTTCCTTTTTTACAGAGTATAAGCATCATCTGCTTTTATATTGGGTAGTCAAGAAAACCTCATTTTCATATAGAGCATTAGTGGGGAAATGCTCATAGCTTGTAAATACAGAAGCAGATCCCATTTGAGAGGCAGAAATTAAGGCAGAGGGGAGGAGAAAATCCTGATTCAACAACTGAAAGAAATAAAAACTAATATTGAAATGGAAAGGATAAGGCAAGTCATCAGGTGGGAGGTTAGTAAACTCAGCACTAAGAATCTTGTTCATGTTTACACATTCTTGCATGATTAAAACTGCAACAAGAGACAGTGCTATTTGCTGTTTCCTGACAACATCCCAATTCATGCCCCATTTCTGCATGTCTTGAAACATCTGTAAATCAGAAGAGTCATTACAGACATTACATCTGTAATGGATGGGTAGGTTATGAACACTATGGTTTGGTTTTTTGGGGTTCTTTTAAATACAGTAGAATTTACTGGAATTTCTAACAGAGCATATATCGCTGGGATTTCAGACATCTGTTGTTTTTTTCAGGTTCAGAGCTTTGCTTGCAGTTTGTAAATTAAAATCAGTTTTCTCAATACAAGCAGAAATTAATAAGGGGAAGCTAAATAAGAAAGTTACAGCTATCACAATATTTTCTCTATATCCTATTGAGTGACACCTCTAGAAACGTCAAAGTCTTTTGACAGCAGTATGGCAAAATTAAAAGCTCATTTTCAAGGCATCCCATCTGTACAATGGGATACAAAGTCAATAAAAGCAATTAGTGTTACTCAAGAACACCTCAGTTTGTCTCCTCAAAGTTCATAGCAGAAATCTTGGGGGAAAACCTGTAAAAAACTGCAAGTTAGTTGCTCACCTAATGCGGAGACGGGATTAGAAGAAACCAGCCACAACCCAATATGAGTTAAGCAGGAATCTCGTTTATTGCGCACAATGTGTCTGATTTTATAACTTTCCTAGCCAATCATCATCTCTCTACCATCTTCTACACATACATGTCATTGCTCTATTGGTGATCATAATACCTTTACATCATTGGACACCTATCTCCTTACGGAGCGTCTTTTCCTAATAGCCTATCAAAATAACTGTACTACCTTACACTATGCCTTAATGAACCACAAATTACTTAGTTTAGATAACTACTCCCTTTCTACTCTTCAAGGACATAACGTCCTTGAGGCCTAACACATATGCTAAACCAACTCCCTTTTGTCCGACTCGTGCACATCTATGCCCTTGTTCCCTCAACCATTCTTCCACAACCTAATACTGCTGTGTACACTACATACTGCACAGGAACACAGTTTATTTCTTCAGGAAACTTTTCCCATCCTCCATTACCCTATTTTCAATCAAACAGATTATGCCAGAGCTTTTCCAGTGCTCTTTCACTTGTTTCTGTGTATCAGCAATTCAAAGAAAGAAAAAGATGGAAAAAGTCAGAAAAATAGTGTAAGCCTGCCACCCACCAGTACGTTTTTTAGGATGTACTCTACAGAAATTGCCTCAGAAGAAAAATCACCTTCATTTGCAACAGCATAATCAAAGGGAGTAGCTTTGATTTTGTTTCAATTTGTTTTTACACACACACACTACTTACAATGTGTGATCCACTTCTTTAGAGAAAAAAAAATCAGTTAAGAATGCTGGAGATATCCCCTTGATGGCAAAGGAACAGGGAGAGTTCGAGAGCAGCAACCATGGTAAAAATTTCGTTCAGGTCATTTCATTCAGCAATAAGCATTCCCACTGGTCTCCACAAAACACCAAACAAACAAGATTGGAATTCATTCAACTCCAGTTTCAGCCTTTGAATACCTACAATTACTCCCAAAGGACTAATGAGGAAGCCAGTACTCCATTTAATAAGAAATACTGACAATCAGAAAGCAAGACACTTGGTACTCTGCAGCAGATGAAGTTCACCCTTAAAATACTGAGAGGTAGTAAGGGAAGTGGATTTTTAATAAATCCATCATTTCTAATAATTTCATCCTACAGCAGAAGAGATTCATCTGCTCTGCCTTTCTTTCCAGACAGTCCCATTTTAAAATCATCTGTATCACAAAATTACAAAATGCAATAATGTCCTCTGAAACAAACTGGATGTGAGTCTAAGACCAAGGGAGAACTATCTGTCTGGATGGATTTTGACAACTTGCTTGGTTCACACAAGTTATGTCATTTCAATTGCTTCTCTGCTCCTCAAAATGGGATTTGGAATTAGACAAGACAGACTTACATGAAGATGCAGGTAAACTCTTGTTTGCAAGGCAATAATTATACTTGAACCTCAAGAAAACTGACCAAGATGCAAAATTCTTTGTATTTACTGAAATACTGGATATTTTTTCCCTCCTACTGAAGAACTAATACTTATGCTCAAAGCCACACTTCAGCACGGATTCTTTTTTGCAATTCTTTGTAGATATTGGATTACTTGAACTTCAGATGTGTGGTAAAAGTAGCAAATCAGCATCTCTGAAATCGAACGCATTATCAATTCTAATAAACCAACTCCCAAACAGAATTACTATAGTAAAAACTTGACTCATGGCCTACACTTCAGGGGTTTTCAGTTTTATTGCACTCTTTTACTGATATAATTTTACAATATAATTCTTCATTACTTATCTTGGATCATCCCCTTAAGCTCTTCTTTCAAAGAGCAAAAAAAACAAAGGTAAATTGTCTCCTGGAATTCTCAAACATTTTTCTGAATAACAATGTTGGCCAAATTAGACTTCAAATAGCATTGTAACTCCTCTGAAATTCTTTTAAAATATATCATCTGCCACATTTTAGAAGGCAAAGAGTTTTCTCTAACAGGTATTGAAACCAAAAACTAATTTAAAATGCTAGTATCTTATCCTGCAGCTGATAAGTTTTGAGTTCCCTCATGGTTTTTCAATAAAAGAAACACCATAATTTAGTCTTGCAAACAGCTCGAAGAAGCACTTCTCTGTCATGGATTATTAAACTGAACCAAAAGGAGGAATAAGTTTAAAATACAACAGAAATTTGTAACTCAGTGAAAATCATCCCTTAAGCCCATCCAGCATTTATTTTTATTATACCATTTAATTTTACAAGACTGTCACAAAAGTCCTAAGAAAACCTGGTCACTTCAGGTACAAAAAAGGAGACAATATTTACAATTGTTTCTATGGATGTCGGCACCTCTTTTTGTTGCAGTTTTTCCATTTCCTGGAGCATCAATTTTAACTAAGGAGCAGGTAAACAAAAGAAAGCAGAAGCAAAGCCATCACCACACCGATCCTAAATGCAAGAGATGACCATTTAGTTGTACTTTATGATGTGTTCTTGGATAGGTAATTTACACTGAAAAAGAGGAATAAATATGTAGGTACTATTTCTAACATCATCTCCCATCACCCTTACAATTCAAGTATTCTAACACACATACACACATGTATGTATATAAAATATAGAGTGATGATAGAATCATAATCATCCAAACCATTACAAGACTTAAAATATTTTATCATAAAACAGTGGATGAAAGGTCAGTCATCAAAAAATTGCCTTAACTCTTTCATCCTTAGCATCATATATAAGTAGGTGAGAACTCGCACCAAGAAACATGATTCATTTAAAAATAAAAGGCTGCAGTATACATTTAAATAAAAAACAACAGTCCCAAGGTAAGATCTTAGAGGACTTTAGGTTTCTAAAATCTAGGCATGCACACACTGCGTTGTCATTTTGGCTTCTGCAATAGAAGGTGTCTTTAGAGACTCTGCTTGATTCTTGACTAGGATGCTATCAGGATATTGCAGTTCAAAATCTCAGATGCATTTCAAGTTAAGGAACAAAGTCAACCCACAGGACAGTTACCTTCTGTTCTTGGACTGGACAAACTGAAGTCCCTTCCTTGTGCAGAACTGAATACTGTGGATCCTACAATTAACACAGCCATCAATAAACAGCACCTCTTCAGAGAAAAGTAGAAAAATATGAAAGCAGCAACCATGACACAGCACAATCTGGAAACTGAAGATAAGAATGGACAGACAACAGAAACAACAATAGCCAAAAAAGGGACAGTATTCAAGGTGTTAAACAGAACAGTTAACAGTTTCTGTTAATTGCAAGAAGCAAATGTTGCAGAAAGAGGCACGGAAAAGAGGCCACAATCTCTGTGCCAAATACAAAGTCCTCCAAAAAAACCTGCCCAAAATTAAGCCTGCAGAAATGTTAAAGCAATAGTAATCAGATCATGAGATTAATCACATCACCATCAGGATGTTTAAAGTAACTCATTCACAGTGTACCCGTCACAAATCACAATTTACTCAGATCTGATTACCAAAAATACTTGTGCCACCAAACCCATGAAAAAACAATGGCCTAATGACAAGGACTACTGCGTGCTCTGTGTTTGATCTACATTATTTCTCCAGCTAGTAGTCCTCAGACTCTAAATGCAGTGCAAAAATTACTTCCCGAACTCAAGAAAAAACAACTATGACTCTCGCGCTCTCAAAGAAGGCCTGATCACTGGTTGCAACTCTCTCAGCTGCTAGATACATGATGATGGGACCAATTCTTCACCTCTGATGCGCCTGAAACATGTAGCTTAGACAATATTTAGAATAAACCCTGTTGTACTCTTTGAACCTTCATTTTAAATCAGTTGCAGCTCTAGGCATCTCATTTAGAAGCTGTAAAAGAGGCTGCTCTTTTCCTGACATGAACCCAAGCTTTTCAAGTTGGATTTTGAAAAAGCTAAACTCTCCAGCAAAATGGCTGGAAATAGCAATTGCTTATTAGTTTAAAACTTTTTCCAAGCACTGGTCATAGTCATCAATAGTACAGCACTTCACCAGATGAAAGAGGACCAACAGAAGGGTACTTGAAGCAAAACAAAACTTAGCTTGTATTGAAAAGTAAAACTGAAAAAAAGAAAAAAAAAGGAAAACAATTGGCAAAAAGTACTGGAGCTTGTCTCCTCCTACGTATATGAAGAACAATTAGGGACAGTTGGGTATCTAGAAATACTCAGAATGCATGTCCAAACACTGCCAGTGTCCTCCTCCCCTGTGCCAGACTTTCCATGGGCTGAGTGAGCTCTGAGGCACAAAAAGGTTAGAGAGAATAAAGAACTCAATGCCAGCAACAAATTTAAACTGCCCCAGCTGTAACAACAAAGGCACACTTGAAACAGAGATTGGGGGGNCATTTTTTATTCTAAAAAACCCACCAGTTTAAAGAGGTTTATAGTTTTCTTCATGCAGATTATAAAAACAACAGAATTTCTTGCTTTCACTTTTTTTTTTTACATACAATAGGAAAGGGTTTTAAAAACAACGAGAAAAGGTGCCTAAATGTGAATACTGCTAAATCACAAAAACCCACAGTCGAATCCACACTGAAAACATTGAAAAGTTCACCTAGGCATGCCTTGTAAACCAATTAGTGTTTCATCTCACGGCAAAATTCCCTGAGAAATAAAACAATTTCCAAGTGGACTGTAATTGCTGAAGGCATAATTGTGTAAAAGCACTAGTATTCTTCATATTTTCAAAACATTTCCTAAGTTTGGGTGGGTTTTTTAAGGAGTAAGGATGTTCCTCTTTCTGAATGCAGTTGCAAGTAACTTCTTACCTCAGTAGCCACTTTTCTAAAGACCCTGTCATCTCCACTACCACAATAGGTGAGAAAAATATGCAACATGTGCTTTTCACAAACAGGGCAGTTGTCAAAGTCACTCGATATTTTAATGTGCTGGAGGTTTTTGCAGATGAAGGTCCTGGACAGACATCAGAGTGAGCAACATTACATGCGGGCAATTCTCTCATGCCCAAGTATGCAAAGCAGCTGAAGCTGAAGAGCTTTTATCTAATGTACACACATTGCTAAAGCCTGGTTCTTCATAACCATCTGTGCCAAATATACTTGAGAGGTGAAACACAAAGCATGTGCAATTATTGCAACATCCCTCACTGTGAAATGCAGTTGAGGCTTTTTCTTATACATTCAGATACAGGACTGTAAACAAGCATCTTCCCAGCACATCTTTTTCTCTGAGACACCATTTCGATCCCCTTTCTCAGGTTTTCAGCTGTGCTTAAAAAAAAAATCTTTCAAGGCCCAAGGCCCACCTTCTCTTCTTCCCAAACCTAACGCAAATTTTACCTCCAACCTGCCTTTTCAACCAGCCACTGCTGCTAATTTATCATCAGCCCTTCCTCCCACTCCATCTCTCTTCAGAGAAGCTGCATGTCAGCATGTGCAAATCCCTTTACTGTTCTCCTATCCCTCCCTACTCTCATTTGCTGATGCCTTAAAAATATCTTAGAAAGAACACAATTGTTTACAACACAAGACAGACTTGTTTCACTGTTCCTAGGTACTCCCTTCAATTCATCATCCATTGTTTTGTTTTAAGGTTGAAACATTTTGCTTTGTTTCAGGTTTCCTCAATGGTTAACAGAACAGTTCTCATTATAACTCCTCGTTATTAAACATCTCCCTTTTGTCCTCTACTTGAGGACAGAAATGTGACAGTCAGAGACCAACTCACACGATAATTACATTTTCAAAATAAAATCTTCAATAATAAAATATCCTTCATAAAAATCTACATACAATATTTACAGTGAGCATACCCATGCAGAAAACAAATAGTTACCACGCATATAGTTCAAAGAAATTGAATGAAAGGTAAGCAATCCAGTATGATTAAGTGACACAATGTAAGCGATATATGTTATAAGAGAAAACACAGGAAAACGGCAGACTGACCTCACAAGCATGAAACCCAGGACATACTGGAGAAGAAATGCAATCCATTAGATTTGTTTATGTTAAAAGATATTATCTTTAAAGAGATACAGTCATTTAAGATAAAAAGGTTCCCTTTTCATAAAAGCAGAACAGCATAAATACATTTTTGGATTGTGGATGAAAAGCTGTATCAACTAAAAAAATACCTTAATTTGCACATGGCAAGAAAACATAAGAATAAAATCATCGGAATAAAACAAAGTATCATGGCCTTACACACTTGCCAGGGCCTATCTCCCTACACCGAAATTCCTATTAAATTAGTCCAAATCCTTAAAAAAGAAAAACATCAAAAAGGAATAGGTTCTTCATATAAAGACCATAATTCTTTCAATACTAGACAAAAATCCCTTTAAGCAAGAAACAAGACTTATTATTTCCTATTTATGCAACTGTTATTATACCACAATGATTAAAGAAAATCTCAACAATGAATATAAAGTGGTTTCACATTAATTGAGAACTCATTAAAGAGAAACAACTTCATCCATAACTCAATGAAAAGCATTTTAAAACATCACAAAGGAAATCAACTCTGTATTCAGTGCTGAGCATTTCAGCCATTTTATTGATTTCAATAAAATCAGTAAAATATTCCATTTAATGTAGCTGATTTATATTAGGAAAACAGCCAGTCATTCTATGGAACTGGAGTCACAGTGATTAGTACAGTAGCCTTGTACAATTAGAAATGACCAGCTATAATTCAGAAATCAGCTATATTTCAGATAGGATAACCTCTTATAAACCACAGACATTTAACAATTATAGTTCAGTAAACTAATCAATTATGTGTCTGAATGGGTCACAGAGGATCACCGTTAACAAAATTTGAGGAGTACAAAGAGGATGAGATCTGGCTGCTGTGCAAGGAATTGTATCGGGCAAGAACAGACAAATAGCAGCTGCTCTGGATTCTCAGGTCCCCAGTTTTAACACCTAAGCAAGGCCAAGCACATCCAAAGGGACATGTCAGGAAGGTCACACAACACAACTCCTGTGTCTACCTTAAAGCAAAGAAACAAAACAATACTACAAGGCTTTACAATTTATAAGCTCTATTCAGGAAATAATTTTTTACATAAAAATATGCTCTGGTATCTTTGTACAACACCACGTTTTTTTGATAAAACAAAAACGGAGGAACTGGATCTGTCTTCTTAAGAATCAAGTAAGCAATGTAAAAGTCTTCTTGGCTCATCACTTGTCTTCACTAGAATGCCTCTTAAAATTCTGTTTCCATAGTGCTTTTTTTCCTATATAAAACAGTGTCTAGTCTCTGTATATGTGTTACATATTTAAAACATATATATACAAACTCTAACATTGGGAGCTACAAAAAAAAAAAAAAAAAAAAAAAATTAAAAAACATTAAAATAAATCATTTTAACGTCTTAAAATGAATGTTTGTCTTTGGCATTCGGCAATTCAAAAAAAATATAAATGTTACATATTTATTAGAAGAGTGCGTATGAGAATACAGCTCACAACATTTCCAGTTTCAATGTAATTTTTCTTTTTAAGACAGGAACTTCATGACTTAACATGTTTGCACCTTTGAGACAGAGCTGCACAAATTCCCTGTGTATCTTCTAAGACAGTGTGACTGTCTAGCATGAAAAGTCACAGACGGTTTGCTACTGTAAGTGTACAGCAGATGAAAACAAATGCCACATCAGAACAGTTTCTCTGTACAGTAACATAGCAGAGTTTTCAGTGTGATGGCTGCTTTAAAGGTTACGAAGAAGATGTTACTAGTTATCTCTCACTTGCATTTCCTACACATTAAACTTACCCAGTTTCAATAAAAAAAAATCTTCTGCTCATCACTTATGCATCTGAAGCATTTTTCTCTATAAAGCTGGCATTCTGTCAGCTTAGAAATTGCCTGCTATACTGCCCATCTTGGCTTGCATTATGAAAAACAGGAACAGGAATGCTTTTATGAGGCACACAGGCAAAAATAAGTAATACCTAACAATTTATATAATTACAGAAAACACAACCTTGCTGATATGCATAAAATAAGAAAAGTACCTTTATTTCTATATCCATTTTTAAAAATCTATCTCATCAGAAGTAGCTACATACCTACAGTATTTGATTTAATGAAACTAGGTCAGCATCTATTAATTTCTAATACAAAGACCATTCCATAGCTAACTCAGGGCAAGTATACTGTACTCTTAATTACTTACATGCAGGCATTTTTTAAAAACTATAAAAAAAAAATTATACTGGGGCCAAAAAGAAGTTCAGGTTGTTTAGCATTTATTGTCACAATGCAATCAAAAGAGTACTCCCAGAAATTTTCTACTCCCTGAGACATTTTTTTAAGAAAATCAAGACTTTGTTATTTTTCCCTTAAAATGTAACACTAAACACTGAATATTTACTTAACGCTTATAAAATGCAAAGCACTAACTGCAGTGCTATCAATCACTAATATATTCCTCATTAAATAGCCACAACAGCATCAGTCTGTTAATACTATTACTTGCCAGTCAAAACAAACAGTAATTGCAGTTCTTCTAACAAGAAGAATAGGGGACTTGAGAAATGCAAAAACCTGTGAAATAATACACGTGTCTCCAGAACACACATTCTGTCTGCAATACCATACCACATCAACACAGCGATCCCCAGTTTCTAGAAACCTGTGCCCCTGTGGTATGAGTAATACAAGAGAAAGAACTAGCCCTGCAAAAAGTCAACTTCCAAAGCCTACATACAGTTTGTGAGAAAGACAAGATTAGTTATTCCTCATATAGCAGATCACTCCATATCATCTGCATTTCCAGCAATATGCATACAACAGCTCACTGACATTCACATCCTGATTTCCCATTACAATAAAATTACACTTCCTTTTTTAGGGGTCAATGGTGGGTTTTTCTGATTCTGTACTTAAGCAAAACACATAGGATTTGGCACCTATTATGATGGCAGAAATTTAATCTCAGACAACTCTAGCTTCAGGCCAAATCTTCTCAAAAGTGACTTGGGAACTAATATTTATTTATAGTTTAAATCGGTCTGTGATGCATGTGCAAGGACTTTAATGGGCTTTGCATCAGTATTATCTAGAGTTATTCTTCTAGACTCAAACACAAATTAGTCCAACATATCTTATTTCACAGTATCTGCTTTTTCCCAACATCCTGTATTTATTCTTTTTTAATGAGACTAGAGCTCATAAAACCATCATTGTTTTATTTTTCTCAAGCTTTATATATTGAACAGATAGCAACTGCTTTCAAAATCTAACAGACCTCATTTCATTGCTTAAGTTCTAGCTCCTCAGTCATAAGATTTCCATCATCTTGAATCCCCTCCTCCTCCAACATCTTGTACTTCTAAAACATCACAGCAGACTCTAAACAAATGTGGCTCACCTTGTGTCCACATCTACTGACATCACTGCAGTTCAACCATCACACGTACAATGCCTACACACAAAGATGCACATAATGAACAAGAGGATACCCTTCTGATTACACATACAGTACTTCAAGCCCCTTTTAGTCTAGAAGAAAGCAAGCCCTTATATATAATGAAATACAATCCAGTAAGTTCAAGCGGCTCAAAAACTTACTGTAAACATAAAATTTACAGTGACTTTGCTTTGTAAAGCAAGGATAAAAATCAAGGGACAAGAGATTATACTGGTTTCATTGTTTCTTGTCTTCCAAATTATTTAAGTCCATGTTTTCATCATAATTACCCTTACAGCATGATTCCCCTTGAGTCAACTGGTTTATTGCCGTAAATTTATTGGTTTATTAGCCAAAAACGTCCAAGCTGAAAGTCCCTGTAATTGGACTCTACTATCATATCCCCTCCATATCAGACCAAACATCTCTCTCCAAACAGACATTTCAGTAAAATATAGAGGTAAGAAGGAAATCCATTGCATGTGATTTAGGAAGAAGTTAGTACAACCCAAAAGATGAATGCACTAATCACCAACCATGTGATGCTGAAGCTGGAAAGCAAGAAGCAGGGATGGAAGAAGCAATTATGATAAGGTTGCAATAAATCATTTTCATTTGTCTCACAATTTCCAGCTGATAAGTTTGAGAAAGTGCCAAAGCATTAAGGATGTACTGACAATATCTTCTATTAGGCCTACAGTGCATTCAGTTGCATAGTTGCTCCTGACTAAGTTGGTGTCAGAGTATCCAAAAGATGTCTCTAACAATAGAACAGGCCACTCATTCCATACAAAATAAGAAGGTTAAAAATCACCATTTCCAAACAGTTTTTTGTATTTAAAAAAAACCAAGACATAATAGTTAGTACATGTCAATAATAAATAACATGATGAGAATTACAAAAACTAAGTTAATCAGCCAATAACATAGATATTCATCTTTTTACTTTTTTCATTCTAGGAAGAAGTTACTCATCAAAAATGTATGCAAACATATCACAGAAAAAAAGACAGAAAAAAATACCACTGAATGCATTTATACAACACAACTTTCACATATTTAAAAGAACTAGGGAGGTTACAAGCACTAGTTTAACTTTTATATTTAGAATAGCCTGACCAATAACTCTCAGGAATGCACAAAGTTTGACACAGTCCATGCTGAGATGCAATGCCTGGTAGGGTCACAATTCAAGCAGGGACAGTAGAGCATATGCCAACACCTGAACTACTGCCAGTACTGAAATAGCAGTTATGACTAAAAACCTCATCCAGTTTTGACCAAAGTAGAACTTAGCAATTAATTGGTTTTAGAAGTTTAAAGAAAAATGATCACCTGTTTTAAGAAAAGTAATATTTGAAGTTTAAAATCAGATTTTAGCTCTTAATCAGCAGGTATCTCTAATTGTCTAGTGCTTCTTTTACATTTCCCAGCATTCATAAATACAAAGGTTTTTAGAGGTCTTGATAGTTCCAGCAAAGATCCGGTCTCAAAAAAAAAAAAATCAACAGTGGCCTAGCACCAGAGCCAACCCAACCACTTCCTCCAAAAGCTCAGAGTGCTAGAAAGTACATGGCTAACACACCAAATGGTTATACTTACTGATAGTTTGAGTCCACCAGAATAACAGCAAAGACATTTGCACATCACTGAACTAAGTTAACTGATTTGTTTTGCTTTCAGCAACACTCTAATCAAAGAGAGTGCATACATATACAGGACAAAACAAAGAAGTCCAGAACTAACAATAAGAAATCAGAGGGAAAAATTAATGTGAAATATGGCTTGCTTTTGTTAAAATGCAAGAGAAAAATTCAAGTACCATTAACTGGCACTATTATGGCTGTATTTACCAGATATGGTCTCTCTTGTGGAGTCCTCAGTAGCTCAAGCTACAAGAACACCTGGGGAGAAAAGGAAGAAAAGGAAACTCCAGGTAAGCAGAGAGGTCCTTGACAGACAGCAACTACAGCCTGGCACACATTTCCTTCATCATTTCTTCCAAACTGAGAATGAAGCATTTAAAAGCTTTATGTAGCATATTCTTTGATACAGTCAGTAAGACAGTGAGTGGAGCAGTGCTGTGCTTACTCTCATATAAACTCATACAAACTAGGAGCATGAGGCAGATTTTTGTACTGCTGCCATTTCACATGGGTGAAAACAACCAGATTCCAAGCACAAAAGAATTGCTCTTTAAAAAGTAGATCAATAACATAAATGTTATTTGTCAGATATTAAGAGGAGGTAGGTGAGCATGGGTGAGCCTTGTTCCCATTTTATCAGTAAAAAAAATAAAGACATAACAAAACATACACTAAGTTGTCCTACCTGGACTCTCTCACAGTAGCAGCTAGGAGGGCATGGCCAAGTGTCAGCTGATCAAGTACAGATGAAAAATCAACTGTGTGATGGACCTAATGGTTCTGTGGCAAGTCAATGGACACAGAAAGGAAATCCTGACTTTAAGTTCCAGCTCTGGCTTGTCGCACTGCTACACAGAAATAGGTGAAGGGTCCAAAACAGATATTACTAGAATTTTGATATAGCTATAAAAAACTAATTTTAAAGTACTAAAAAAAATTCAGTGCAGAATAATTTATTGGATTTATGAACCTTCTCTTCCTGCACAAACAAGCTGCTAATAATATTAGAACTTTCTGGTTGTAATATTATTTGGGAAAAAAAAAATCCTGCAGTATGTTTAATGGTGGGCAATAAACATCATGGAATAAAAATATAAATAATATAATAAAAACCACACGGCCAACTTTTTGTCTGATCATAAACATGTTTCTAAGGATTATTCCCAAAAATCTAAGACCAAACATTAGACAAAATGGAGATTTAAATCCTTATCAGCTGCATAGCTACATAAAAAGATCACAGATGTTTACTGGGCAAATATGGACAGGCACCATGCCATTTTCCATTGTTTGAATTCAAGGCTTTTGGATTCATAAGTCTCAGTGGTATTGCTGCTATGGCTAATTTATCATGTCAATTAGTTCATTCTCATTATTTGTTACAAGAAAGTTTCCAGTATCTTCTTTAAAAGGAGCAAGTCGCAATGAAGTTTGGTTTTGGTTTTTTTGATTGTGTTTTTTTCCTATTCTAGGTGCCAGCTGGCCAGAACTTGGCACAGATGCTGACTATTTTGTCATTCTTCAGGAGAGATTCGTCCCTTCAGACAATAGTCTTAAGGTACAAGAAGAGCAATGTAAATCTTGGTGCACGCTCCAGTCTCTCTACAGGCTTGATCCACAATCCAGCTCCTCATGATGATTAAGTCTGTTCTGTGGGTGATCAGAAGAATTTCTGTACATGGACATCTGATACAGGTAACTAGATGATTACCAATCTTACTCCTCTACATAAAAGCCGTTGATGATGGCTTGCTCTCTTTCCCAGAACTAATCAGATATAAAGAAACAGAATCCAAATATAACTTTCAAGATCTTTAGTGTTTTGCATAGGTCAGAGCCTATTTCTGTAGGGGTACATGATTAGGTGAATTAACAACATGCTTAAGAAAGGCAGCCTATGACAGAGGTGTGTCAGTTTAGGATAGGACACTGAAACAAAACATGTCTAGTTATTAGTAAGCTTGTAACTAACAGAGATGCAGGGGAAGGAAATCCAACGGATACACACCATGTTTGGGAAACACATGTGAACACCGAGTGCCCACAGCTGTGAATGGAGCAGAGGGTGCGTGGACACCTTGTGAACACTTTAACCCTCAGATGATTGGTTTGAAACTGACCTTAGGAAAGCCTGTGGCTGGAGTTATAGATATCTAACAGGAATAAACATCTGGAAAATGTCAACCATTTCATAGTATAAAAAATAATGCTGTATCACAATAAAAGGATTTGATGGATGGATTGGATTCGACACCAGAAGAGCGTGTTCGTGCATTTCTTTGCCCACAGCAGACACAGCTGAACAGGGACTGAACCAAACCCCCCCACGCACGCACGCACGCATGCACGCAACCCCTCTGCACACGTATGCACACATATACATATAAATATATATTATTTATAAATATATTAAAGAAACAATATATTTCTTCTTTTTTTTCTGGGCATTTGCTCAGAACCATTCCATACTATGCTGGAACACTTCTTTGTACACACCTCTGTTAATATATAGAAATACTATTTATCACTATGAAATCATATAATGTATGAATTTCTATTCCTTTTTCACAGCAAAGGTGCTAAATAAATTCACTATGCTTGCCTGATTTTGAACGCTACTTATGCCAAATGGTTCTCAAAAAATATTTCCTCCTTTTTGTTTCCCTTATCCAAAAATATACTCCATAACCAATTTTATGAACAGAATTAAATATTTCTTCAGGTGCAAAAAAAAACCCAACTAAAACAAGCCAAAATTTGGATGCTATTTTTCAGTGCTTTTTTACAATGAACACCATTTTATCAAGTGAACAAATACAGTGAGCTACAAGTCAGCAAAAGGAGTCATCATAGTAATTTACCACAGATTGGAAAAATGTTAATAGCCTTAGGCAAGTCAGTCATTAACTCTTACTGATTTGGAGGGTGATATAGCATTAATAATTCAATAAAAAAACACTTCGTGTAATAAAAGCTTAGGGTTATTTATTTAACCAATTAGATCATTTTTGGCAGCAGCCCTACTTTTGAATAAATCATGCATGTTCTTCAATTAATCATGAGAATTGAAAACTACAAATCTGCAGTCTCTATCTTCCAGTCAAAGAGATACATTGCTTAAGAAGCTCAAAAGATTGAGGGAGAAAATAAGAATAATTTACATTCTCAGTGGACAAAAGGGGCTGGCACTAGATGTATTAATTAGCAAAGCTTGGCTACTGGTCCTTAATGATCTTTTCCTCATGCACCACTTTCCCAATCCACCGAGAGACAGATACAAATTGCACCTATAAAAAGTTATAATCCATTAGCATGCATATGAGATGCATCTTGTTGCCACTAATGTTCAACAATCCCCTCTAATCTAAGAGAGTGGCAGAAAGATGCAAATGTTTAACTAGAACACTATACTGAATTACCATGCATGTCATTTATTAACAGCTTTATTTTATTCAGAAAGCTCAGTGTGACAAACCATTACCACCCTGGCAGTCTGAAGTCCAGAGCTGGGTTTTTTTCATTGGTTTGAAAACTTCGGCTTTGGTGTTTTTCTCTATAGAGAATCAGTATGCATCTCATGGTCCATATAAATTCTAAATTCCTTACAGTACAGTCTAATTTAAAATCCCTGTTTTGAGTCTTTTTTAGCAACCCAAACAAGCAAAACTCTTAAGAGTGCACCTTCAACTGAAGTTACAAGCTGAATGTTCAATTTTCTCTTATTCTTTTCATGAAATGCATTCAGATTGACTCTGCTTATTCACACAAAAGTCAAAATTAGACATTACCAACCAATTTGCTTCTCTCTGATAACTGAAATGGCCTCACCAAATGGATTAAAGGGAAATATAAAACATGGCCCTCACTTCTACAACATAATGAAGTTGTGTTCTTATAATTAAGTCTTTTGATATGTAAACTGGGATTTCATGTAAAAAAAAAAGGCGATGTTTATTTACTTTTAATGTTAGTCATCCCAGCAGTAATGCTTCTCATTTTGAAAAGCGATCTTTATAATGATTATTTTTAAAAGAGGATTTAACTTTCATTAAAAAGGCCAAGACCTGTCAAACTCACTTCTGAGAGAAATCAGTGAATGCTAAATAACAGTTCTATATATAGACCTGAAAATACAACACCAAACAAATAACAAACAAAAAAACCCAAAACCCCACAACAAAAACCCCTGAAGTTATCTACATCTTCTCCCCCCAAATTTTTCCAGAGTAAACTGAAAATTCTACTTCAAAACCACTTAGTTTTATTTTAATCCAGTAAGATTCCTAATTCCAGTGCAGAAGATGCGGTGTTAAATTCATTTCTAACTGTCAATACTTCATTTCTCTGCAGTGTTTTGGGATTTTGGGGGGATTAGAGTTGGGTTTCTGTTGTCTTTAAGTAGTGTTTTAACACTGTGTCAGCTTCTAAACCAGCATTTTAAAGAAGGTATGCTTTTATCACATCCATATCTAATCACATTCCACACATCACAGTTTTCTGAGGGGAAACATCTGAGCAACTAACATAACAAGGGATTTTTGATCTCTAAACAAGCAACTAAAAACACCCAAACTTCTAGGCACATATTCAGAGGGAAACAGCTCTAGTGAAAGGAATGCTTCCCCAGGTTATCTTTTTTTTTTCTAAATTATCTTCCTATTTAAAATTAATCTATTTGTTTCATTAGCTATTCAATCAGCCCCCAGCTTAAATTCTGGTATTAAGTCAGACTAGTAACAGTTATGGGCTTTGGTGAGGTTTTTTTTAATTAATCCCCTGTGCAAGACAAGCCAGAAAATGCTTCAAATCGCAAAAGTGTAAAAAAAAGACTCAGTATCTCATGAAATTGCATACTAATTCCTAGAATCTGAGAACAAGAGACCCATACATATTCCACATTCAAAGTTTCTCATCTAACAAAGATTTTAGAAACCACCACCAGGTGTCAACCAGCAGTTTCCTCCATTCCACTTCCAAACAATTTACCTCCTTTCCCACTCCTTTTTTTTTTCTGAGCAAGGAGTTTGAAAGAAATCATCAACAGATTCATGTCAGTAAATCCACAGTAGAAGCATAGTAGACTTGCACTTTGACAACCCTGACATGTCAACAAAGACCTGAAATGCAGCAAACTTCTAACAAGTCACACCAATAATATTCCTATTGTTACTTATTGTTCAGGCATCTAGAAAGTGTTATAGGGTTTCAAACAAAGCCTCTGACCACAATAGACAACAGTAATTTTAAACTAAGACAAAAAGCAAAATACACAAAAAAGATGAAGAGCTGAATAAATAGCACCATGGTGATGATACAATCATATACTCTTTCAAGCCAGCAAAGCATATAAGTGTTTTAGAGGATACCTCTGGCTTTTTAAACCCTTCTCCCTCAACTCTCATGAAGAAGACAATGTGGTGCTGGTTCCAGAATTTATCTTCAGCATCTGTTCTGCTACATGATGATGATTCACTCTGTCTTGCTGTTTCTCAATGACACCCAAACTAAGTGTGCATACCTCCCAAGAAAAAACGACTAAAGCTTTCAAGCCACCACCAGGTGTCAACTAGCAGTTTCCTCCATTCCACTTCCAAACAATTTACCTCCTTTCCCACTCCTTTTTTTTTTCTCAGTTGCTCCTCACCACTCAATACTTTCTATTCTGCAGGGATTGTATGACTACATGTCTTAAGTATCTGCAGTGGAACAGGCATACAGGAGGGTTTTTCCTCCTCTCCTTTAGCCATGTTAATAGAAAAGAAATTGTGAAATATATAATAATGGTTAATTGTAGTAGTGTTAATTAATTTGGCTATGACCCTAGATTTGGGGACATTCCTTTTTCTTATTAACCAGACAAAAATTATTACTTCAAACAATCAGTAACTATCCACAGAGTAAAGAAACTCTTAAGAACAAAATTAGTTTTAGCTGAAGAAACAAGACAGCTTTCACCCCAGAATTCTGAGAGAAGTGGCCCATAAAGTCACTGTGTGACAGCAAAAATTTTTAACAACCAATCTTTCAAGACAAACAATAATACTTGAGGGGAAAAAAATGAGTGAAAAACAAACAAAAAACCCAATATCTATCTTAAGTCAAGCAGAGGGAAAAATGTGAAGCAGCTCATGATCAGAAGCAGTCAGGCACTCACTATTTTCTTTCACAATGGAAGATGGTTAAAGTGTAATAGAAACCTAGGAAGGATGCAATGGCAAATAAACCAAAATCATCCAATGTGCATGTGTATAACATTGAAAGGAAAATTCATTCCTTGCTTTAGAGAAAAGAAGGCAGGAGACTCTTCAGTATGAAGTAGAATTTGTAGGTATTTTCTATAAAACTCTGCAGTAATCATATAGCTAAAACTACTTTATAAATAGCTATTAGATGAAAAATATATTCTGAATATGAACATTTCCTTCAGATTTCTACAAAAACTTCATCATGTAAAACCTCACAACAGGAATCCTGCCAGCAAATTTCCTCTAACAAGATTTTGTAGTTGTGTGCCAAACTATTCTCAGCAGTTTACAGCACTTGCCCAGTAGCTATAGCGTGTCCTGCATTGTACTCATAACTTAGCATTTCATATATTCATAATACCTTTCAGCTTGGAAGGGACTCCTAGTTCAGCAATCTGCTCAAAGCAGGGGCAACAGTGAACTTAGAGCAAGCTTCATTCAGCAAGGTCTTGCCAGCCTCCAAACATGGAGATCTTGCAGTATCTCTGGGAAACTGGTACCAGTACTTACTTATCTTAACAGCAACTTCTTTCCCCTTCAGAACTGGAAGCTCCATGCTTCAATTTAGGACTTACTTCTGATTTTTTCACCATGTATCTTCTACTAGGCCTCCTCACACCACTACTTCTGCAGGCTGAACAAGCACAACCCTCTCAGTCTCCTCCCTCCCCTTATGTGCTCCAGTCTCCTGATTATCTTGCTGGCTGTCCACTGGATTCACTCAAGTTTATCAACATTCTTTTACTAGGAGAGCCAAAAATTGACACAGTATTTCACACATGGCTTAATGAGTGTTGAATAATGGGGAATAATGACTTCACCTACTGGCTACACTCCCATTGATGGAACCCAGAACACCGTCAGCCTTCAGCACTGTCAGAGCACACGTTTAGACTTCTGTCAACCCATTCCCAGATCAATTAACTCTAAAAGAAGTCATCTTAGTTGCATTATGATTCTTATACTCACCATAGATATCTATCTATATATTCATCCAGATATTTCCAGACACAAAACTGATACTCTGAGCTACAGTATAAACTTCCTGATGAAATGTATTTCACATATATCAGAGATAGGCATGCAACT
>WEIV01021040.1:1634-28261 GCA_013390005.1 Calyptomena viridis
GTGTGTAGCTAGATTTATGTCATAGAATGCTTTCAATTAGTTTCTGAAGCAGAACTGTGATCTAATGTATCACAGTTGTTCATCTAGATAGTCTCAGAGACAAATTTGCCTGAAGTGAGATTGACACACAAAATGTGTCCTTTACTGGAATCTACTTTGACAAAAGTGCTTCTGTTCACTTCCATCTCTGAAAAAGCTGGAAAGCAATTATAAATCAAAGACACAAACATCTTGGAAGTTTGACCTTGTCAACAGGAGATGATAATAGACCTTTTGTAACTACCTCTTGGTCTAGCAGTGCAAACTCTGTTTTGGTCAAACCAAGTTTGCTTTTGATCCATCCAGATATCTAAAAGGCAAGGAGGGGGGTTGCGAAGAAAAATAAGTACTTGTGTTGTCTGTGTCTGAAAATAAGAGAAAAAAACACCATAAAAACACAGAGCAAAAAGAGAAAATGGACATTACTGGTGATAACTGAACCATAATGAAATGGTATTATGTGGGTTTTACTGTTTTGGTTTTTTTTCCATATACAAATCTAGGTGAAGACTACAGTGTAGCCTCATCAGATGTTGTCTTACTAGAAGGGGAAACTAGTAAAGCTGTGCCAATTTATATAATTAATGATATCAATCCTGAAGTTGAGGAGTCATTTTATGTTCAGCTGCTGAATCAAACAACAGGAGGAGCCTTGCTTGGATCTTTGACAAGAGCAATCATAAATATTGAAGCTTCTGATGACCCATTTGGATCCTTTGGTAAATGAGTGCATATTTTATTTCTTCTGTTAACGTTTTTACTGTGGGTTTGTGGGTGAGATGTTAATGGGCAATTCCGAAAAAACATTCAGAAGGGGAAGTCTGGGTGAAGACAGTAAAGATAAAGCTAAAGAAAAAGATAAGATAAACTGAATTAAAACATGTAATTAAGAAGTAATGGTGCTTTAATAAGACAAAGAAGTATTATTTTGTCAGTTGATATAGCAAGATTTTGAAATCTTCTAGTGGAGGAGTCGCTGTCCCTGGAAGTGTTTAAAAAACCACTGGATATGGCACTTAGTGCCATGGTTTAGTTGATGAGGTGGTGTTAGGTTATAGTTTTGACTTGATGATCCCAACGGTCTTTTCCAATCTGGTTAGTTAATTCCATGATTCTGTGAGATTCATAGGTTTTAGTTTTCTTATTTTTTATGTATTCAGAGTGCTACATTTATGTGATAGGTTTGAGCCAAAATCTGTATTCTAATATCTGTTGCTTAAATACTTTGATACCTTTGTTTTACTAGATAATCACCTAAAGCAGATTTTAAAATCTCGGGAAATTGAAAAATATGAAGAGAAATAAAGTTACATTCTCTTATTTTTTGTCAAGTACTTTAGTTTCTGTTCTGCCTGTTTTTCATAAAACAAGCTGTGTACGCTTTCCAAAATAAGTTTCACTATACAGGTTTTGAGAAGAGTTTCGGTGATTTCAAAAGTTTAATCATTGTTTAGAAATCTATCTTTTTTGTTTGTTGTTTGGTATTTTAGTATATTTTTCCCTGCCTTTTCCATTGGCTTACTCTCTTCTCCATTCAGTACTCTACTTAGTTCTTCCAGTAGAAGGTGGTAGAGAAAAGAAAGCAAACATATTAAAAATAAAACCAAATGGACAATTAATTAACTTAATTCTTAAATCTTAAAGTTTAGTACAAGGAAAGCTTCGGGTGCATTAACAATAGCATTGCCAGGAGGTCAAGGGAGGGGATCCTGCCATTCTACTCATCCCTGATGAGGCCACATCTGGAGTGCTGTGACCATTTCTGCGGTCCTCAGTACAAGAGACACATGGAGCTCCTGGAAGAGGTCCACTGGAGGGATACAAGCATAATTAAGGGACTGGAGCACCACTCCCATGAGAAAAGAGTTGGGCCTCTGGAGAAAAGACAACTGAGAGAGGACTCATCAATGTCTTTAAGTGTTTGAAGAGAGGGTGTCAAGAGACAGGGAGCCAGGTTCTTCTTGGTGATGCCAAGCAGTAGGACAAGAGGCAATGGGCAGAAACTGATCTCATATTCAGTTCCACCTGAATATGAGAAAAAACTTCTTTTCTGCGTGTCTCCATACACTGGGACAGATTGTCCAGAGGGGCGGTGGAATTGCCCTCACTGGAGATACTCCAGAACCATCTGGATGCAGTGCTGTGCCACGTGCTCTAGGATAAATCTGCTTGAGCAGGGAAGCTGGACCCTATGATCCACTGTGATCCTTTCCAACTTGATCCGTTCTGTCATTCTGTGACTTCTACTTAACATATTGCATGTTAAATTGTTTTGATATATTTCTTCAGTAAGTGACATGAAAGCTGATAAAGAGTTTCCTTGCTGGGAATAATTATGAAATTATATTCTAAGAGTTTAGGAACATTTAATGGTTAAACTCAAACAACAATTGTGTTGGAATAGACTTTTTGGATGAAGGCTTAGTTTTCATGCTGATTTTCTCTGCAGATGAAAATATGGATATTGAAAATTTGCTTTCAAGTTTAAACCTGTGCGAGTAATTGCAATAAAGTGAAATAAAACTACGTAATTAATGAACCAACATACTTACTTTGTTGTTGATGCACTACATCTCTCTATGGCATACTTCAGTTTTTCAGAATACCAAATTCACTGTGGAGGAGCCTAAATTTGGATCAGTAACCATAAATCTGCCAATAATCCGCAATGGTGGGACACTGGGTAACGTTACTGTTCAGTGGGCTGCTACCATTAATGGACATCCTGCTGACGATGACTTGCAGGTTGCCGTGGGTAATATTACTTTTGCTCCTGGAGAAGCCATTCAGAAGTTGCTGTTGGAAATCCTGGCTGATGATGTTCCAGAACTAGAGGAAGTAAGTAAAGCAGTTATGTATTTCTTAAATAGTATTCAAGTTTTAACTTGTTTAAGAAATGTGTGCAAATGAAAACAAGGAATATTCTAGCAGGAAGCTGCAAGAAGTTCAGGTTTTGCTTTGCTTATGCTCATTTTTAGAAATAGCAAAGACTGTTTAGCTGCATTATTTGTTTTTCTTTTTTTTTTTCTTTTNAGATGACATGGCAAATATTGTAATACCTGCCAATGATAATCCTTACGGCACAGTTTTTTTTCATCAATCTTCATATCAAATTCAGGAGCCACTAGAAAGAAATTTACCTGCAAATATAACAGTCAGGCGAAGGTTTGTATAATGTTTGTTGGGTTTGTATCTCTTACTTTTTTATTCCTTTTCTGATTTTTTTTTCAGATCATTTCAAATGTCATGTTCTTGTATAAATATTTACATCAATTTCTTGGTCTCAATTGATTTATTTTTCATATACATCAATTTTGAACTAAATATGTGCTTATTAGAAATGTACATAAAGTACTTAAATGTAATGCACATTTTTAGAGTAAACCCAGTGTACGCAGTATACTTTAAATTTCATTTTGGCTGTTAAATTGTCAAACCATTTAAAGCTGCAAAACAGCCTGTTCCTGTGATGTGAATTGGAAGACAAAGTGCATCAACTGTTGTGTGATGGAAGACAGTAATAAAAAGAGAACACACTTTATCCATGTGATACAGTATCTTGAGTACGGCTAGGAGCAACAATGACAATGTTGGACAGTTCAGGCTTTTTCTTCCTTGCCAGTCCTAAAAAGACTAAGTTAATTCCTAGAAACAAATGTTTGCAAAGATGCATTTGTAAGAGTGCTACCCAAGCTTGCCTAGTGATCAAACTTGCTTGCCAAAAGAAATGTTATTTACCAGTTATTCTGGTACTAGCTTCAGAAAGGGTCAGTTGGTTTTGTTCATTTCTGATCTTAACCTAGCAACATACAGAACATTAGACATGCTTCACCAGCTAAAATAACACTTTTATTTTATTTTAATGTCTTTTAGTGGGGGAAGGTTTGGTCAGCTGCAAATATTTTACAGCACTTTGGAGATTGATGTCGTAGCTCTCGCCATTGAGCAAGGTGAGGATATCTTGGCCTATTACAAGTCTCCCGTACAAGGAATTCCTGACCAGTCATCCCAGATCAGAGTGAATGTGTCAGCAGCAAGTAACCCACTGTATGCCTGTGCAACTCAGTGCCTAAAAGAACAAGTATGTTCAGCCTTTACATTTTCCAGTGCCTCAGAGATTCCTCTGTGCCTTTGGCTGACGACAGAGATCAGCTCATTAACTAACACATCAGGATTATGGACCTACAAGAAGAACATCAGCAGTGCAACCACTCTGTTTAGTACACAGGCCACTGCTGGTAGTGATTATGAATCTGTCACGAGTCAATGGGCCATCATGCGGGAAGGGGAAGAGTTTGCAAATCTCACAGTTACCATACTCTCTGACAGCCTGCCAGAACTGGATGAAAAATTCACTATATCCCTTTTGAAAGTTGAACTAATGAACATCTCAGCCACCTTAAAAAATCAACCAACTATAGGACAGCCTAATATTTCCACAGTTATCATCATGATGAATGGAGATGCCTTTGGAGTGTTTAAGATCTACAGCGTAAGTCCCAACGCAACAGAGAAAGGTCTGTATATTGAAGTAGAAGAACACCCTCAGACCAATGTGCAGCTAATGATACATAGGACAGAAGGCAGCCTGGGACAGGTGACAGTGGAATGGCGTGTTGTTGGTGGAACTGCTACCCCAAACGTGGATTTTTTAGGTGTTGGTGAGATTCTGGTGTTTGCTGAAGGTGAGGCAAAGTTTTGCACTACCTTCTGTTGTATAAAACTAAAGAATAACAAAAGAACCTATCACACACACACACAAGATTAAAAATATGTATAAATAAGTATTTTTAAAAGAAAATTTCAATGTGTATTATAAAGATTACATTTTTTACTAAATAAAGAATAATGTTGCTGGAAGTAGTTGTTATAGCAAGGATAATTAAATTAGAATCAGGCCTAAGTGGTCTTTTGTTAGTCTTCAATTAGTATAGTACTAATTTTTTATGATACAGCTTTTTAGATTCTGAGATTATGTTCATTTTGTAACGTAACAGGATATTAAAAAAAACTGCTTAAGCACCATGCAGCATGACCAATATATTTTGTAATTTCAAAGCCTGAGATGATTGATCAGTTATTTTGAAAACAATTTATGGGAGTGTAGTAAAGATTACAGTGTGCATTTAGCTTGCTAAATCATCTGAACTCAAATGAAGGGTTGCCAGGACTGACTCTGAATCTGACATGTACTTACATTTGTTTGTAAGTTTAGTAAACCTATTTTCAAAATACTTTGAAGGACAATGTAGCAAAAAGTGTAAGTATCTTGTAAACTTATATAATAATGAGAATAGATTATGCATACACACTGAGCAATAGGATTGTGTTACAGATTATAATGGATTGTATGTGTGATATGTAACTGTGTATGGTGATACACATGTCAAATCTGAAACTGATTGTGTTTGCTGTTTACAGTATCATATTTCAGAAAACAGGTAGCTAACACAATGATAGCCCACTTTAATGCATTCCCTGGCGTGCTGGTAGGGAATTGGTAGAAACTGGTAGGAGAAATTAACCCAATTTGGAGAGACCACAAGTCAGAGCTACAATTTTACTAATAAGATCACAAAACATACAATGACGCAAGATAACAAAATTGCTTTGACCCACAAATCCAAAGTACAACCCAGCCCCCCTCAGACAGGAACAGCATGGTGCTCGTGAGCCCCTGTCCCAGCACTGCATCATGCCTCTGGGTGCAGAGCAGAAGGAAAGGAAAAACTGGTTAGCTGAGATGGTGGTTTGTTGAAGAAATGGTAACAGTCTCTTTAAAAGTGGCAGCCACAGTCCTGCTGGAGTTCTGTTCCCTCTCTGGGTCCAATGAGATGGTTCCCACTCTTAAATGCCAAGGATTATATATCCCCAGTACCTCCCCCCAGGGCAGGGAGTTCACAATGGGTGGTTTATCTCTGTGAGTCCTGGGATATTTTGGATCCTTTGATGTGGGCCGTTGTAAGTGCCTATTGTGTCAGTGCAGCTGGGCCCATCAGCAGGGAGGGCCGCTCCATCTGGGGGTGGAGGTGTTAATGTCTCCCCAGATCTCTTTCCTTATCTATTGTGACCTGATGTGTGAAGTGTGCTCTGGGCAGCTGTTGCCAAATGATTTATTGTTAACAGCCCATCAGGAATGACATAGAGGGTATAGAATTCACAGTTCCTGGTTATACCCTCCTAGTGATAAACCAGTCCCAGCCCCTGTAACTATGACACCTAGTCAAATAAATGTATTCAAATTGAACGTACATATAGCTGTATATCGTTCATCAGAGAATTTATTCATTTGGTAATTTTTTTACAAGAACTATATTCCCCTTTTCTCTTTTAAATATGAAAGCCACAGAATTTATAAAGCAAATAAAGAATTCTCTATATTCAGAAATTATGCATAGTATACTTCATAATTTGTTAATTACATTGCCTAAATAACTTTTCATTAGTAATTGAATAAATCTTCATAATGACATTCAGAAACTTCTAGACAGGTCAATAAACAAATATTCTCCATTTTCTTTGTTATATTATTTAAATATATTTAGTACTAGAGGAAATAATTACATCTTTTTAAGAGGTGATTTTCATGTGAACATGTAAGTATGTATATGTTCTTGTCCTTGTAGGTGAAACAAAAAAGATGGTCACACTGAACATTTTAGATGATCCAGAGCCAGAGGATAACGAAAGCATCATAATCAGCTTGGTCCATACTGAGGGAGGGAGTAGGATTCTGCCCAGTTTCGACACAGTCACAGTGGTTATCCTGGCAAGTGACAATGTGGCAGGAATCATTAGCTTCCAGACAGCTGGAAGGTCTGTTACTGGTCATGAAGGTGGGTTCTGTGCATTGACCACACTCAGCTTGTTTAAAATGAGCTTCCATTTCCCTGCTTTCTGTTGGTAACTACTCAGTGATTGACTCTGGGTTCAGAGAATGCCAGCAAACAGAGAATAACCACATATTTGACATGCATTTCTTTGGTTTTTTTTTTTCTTGCAAGCATAGCACTTAATCTATAGAAAGGATCAATAGATCCTTTGATCTATTGATCTATAGAAAGGATCAATAAACCATTTCTGAAGCCATTTTATATATCATCATCTGTTGTTTTTTTTTTTTTCCTAAAGATTATGCCTGGCTTCTTTGGTATTGCTTTTCTAAGCTCCTTTTAGCATTTCTTGTCTTACTCATTTACACTGTATTCCAGAACTGTATATAACTCCTATTATACATATCAGTTAGTAGTCTTAACCAAATATCATATATCACTGACTTATATTTAACTTTAAATCATCTAGAAAATATTCCCACGGAAAAATTAGGATCAAATCTTCCATCTTTCTGACTCAATGACCTTCTCTTTTAAAATTTCTCTTTATGCTTTTTTTATGGTAGCACATTTAGGAGTGTTGCATTCTTGATGTCATCATTCAGTCATGACTTTTGAAAAGAACAGTAATAATTGGAAATCCAGTGTCTACTAGTGCTTTAAGAGAGCATATTTCATGTTTGACCTAAGGATTGTTACTGTTCTGCATAGGATGGTAACAGTACTAATAGTGATTGCTTTTATCAGCCTTGGTTGGAATCTCAGTGTATTGCAGTCTCATATTTTTCTTTCATGTAAACTGATAGGCAAATAAAGTTAACAAAACAGGGGTCAGATTAAAGATTGCATTCAGAGGAGAGCAGAGTGAGAACGAGTGAACAACAATGCAGACACCAAGGTCAGTGCAGAAGGAGTATCAGGAGGTGCTCCAGGTGTCAGAGCTGGGGTTCCCCTGCAGCCTGTGCTTCAGACCATGGTGGAGCAGCTGTGCCCCTGCAGCCCATGGAGGAGCACAGGGGAGCAGGGATCCACCTGCGGCCCATGGAGGAGCCCACGATGGAGCAGGTGGATCCTGGAAGGAGGCTGTTACCCCATGGGAGGCCCATGTTGGAGCAAGGTCCTGGCAGGGACCTGCTGACCCATGGGGAGAGGAGCCCACACTGGAGAGGATTTTGTGGTAGAACTTGTGGCCTGTGGGGGGCCTACACTGGAGCAGCCTGTGCCTGGAGGACTGCACCCTGTGGACAAGTGGCCCATGTGGCAGCAGTGTCCGAAGAATGTTGCACGTGGGATGGACTCAGCGCGGGAGCAGTTCATGGAGGACTGTCTCTCGTGAGATGGACTGTCATGGTTTGACTCTGGCTAAAAGCCGAGAGCCCACACATAGATCTAAAATTTCTCAGAGAAGGGGAAAAAACCCCTGACTTTTGTGATAAGGATTACAAGCAACTGTTTATTAACTACTTCACACAAGCAAAACAGGCTCTAACTTAGAATGTTAAGAATTTACTACTGCTACAACTACAACTACTACTAAAATCAGAGCTTAAGAGTTTAAGTGTGAGCAGTTTGATAGATGTTACAGACACCTTTCTCCCCCCACCCCTCCCTTTTAAGATCCTTCACTTTCCCCCAACAGCTCGGGAAGGCAGGTGTGTGTGTGTGGGGGGTTACAGTCAGAGGTTTTCTTTGCTGCTATTCAGAAGAGTGAGAGAGTCCCACCCCAGCTTTTCTCGTGGGGTCTTCTCCACGGAAACAGTCTGTTGCAAGCTGCTTCTTAGTGGATTTGTTACTAACAACAGTTTTTNACAATGGAGGAGTTTGTGAAGGACTGTCTCCCATGGGAGGGACCCTGTGGGAAGCAGGGGAAGGACTCCCCTTTCTGAGTAGCAGCAGAAACAACAACTGACCATAACCCCTATTCCCTGTCTCCCTGCACCTCTCAGGGGGTAGGAGGTACTTGGAAGGAAGGGGGTTGGGGGGAGGTATCTCTAAGTTTTATTTTACTTCTCATTCTTAAGCTCTGATCCTGTTAGCAAAAAATGCAATTAATATCCCCACTTTGAGTCTGTTTTGCTCGTGATGGTAATCAGTAGGGATCCCTTATGGTCCTTATCTCAACTCATGAAACCCTACGTTATTTTCTCTCCTCTGCCCCATTTGCAGAAGGGAGTGAGAGAGTGGCTTTAGTGGGTCCCTGCCATCCAGCCAGGGGCAAACCACTACACATTTTTAAGTTCAAACTTAGATAAATGTAATTTGCAGGTAATTACAAGCATTTTTCTGCATGCACTATGTAAGTCACAAGGCACTGCAGATGTTAGGAACATGTATACTCCTTGCCAGTTAGCTGTTTTAGAAAACCGTGTACACAGTAGAAAACTGTGTATACAACATTTACTCTGTTGTGTAGTTTGCAGACAGATACTGCTCTTTTTGTAAGTTTTGGTGGCAGTTACTCATCTGTACCAGGTTGTCTTATATTTTGAAAGTTCTTTCCAAGGGTGAACAAAAATCAGAAAAACCCAGGAAGAAAGACTTTAGATTTGTGGGGTTTTTGTTTCAATGTTAAAAATGGGTGTGTTATAACTACTGTGAAGCTCACTGTTAAAAATATTAAGGTCTTTCAGAATAAATTTTTTAACTGTAATGCATGTTTTTGGCTTTTCATTTTAATAGTTAAATTGTAGGAGAGGAAACCCTAAAATACTGCATCTTATCCTTTGTTCCTAGGAGAACAGCTGCAATTCCATATTGTAAGAACGGCCCCAGGACTTGGAAATGTTACTGTTGAGTGGAAGATAGTTGGACATAATGTAAAACAGAATTTTGAGAACTATTCTGGAGTACTCTTTTTTCCTGAGGTAAGTTCACAAGCAAATCCAATGGCTATAAGAGAATATTGTAATTTGAGGTGAGCTGAGGAGATTAGTGTGCTTCTATAGCAGTCTTTTTTCCCAGATGTTATTGTTTACTTGCCTCTTTACTCTTGGTTTCTAAACTGCAGGGAGTTTATTGTTTTTGACACTTTAAATATACATTTCTTAAAAGTATGGTTCAAAATACATATGCAGCGGTATCACTTTTACTCTATACACTAATGACTAATTAATTTATCAATAAAATAAATAGGGGATATTGAATACAACGTTGTATGTTCACTTGCTGGATGACCATATTCCTGAAGAAAAAGAAGAATACCAGATCATCCTATACAACATCAAAACAGAAGGTAATGCAGAACTACAGCCTGCTATATCTTACAATTGCCATTTAGTGGTGTAATGTTTTCATATGTATTAATCCATTTTGGAAGTGTAGGACTAAGCATATTGCAAATGTTCTAAACTATACAAAATATGTTTACACTTCTTCAAAACAGCTATGATACTTCTGTGGATATGAGTGTGTGTATGGATATATATGTATATATTTAAAGCCCACAGCATCTTTGCATTTTCTCTTAACTGACTGTTTCATTCAATGCTTGTTTTCTTCCTGTTAACTGAATACAAAACTTGAGCTTACTAATGTGTCCTGGATACAGATGCCATGAAATAAGTGGATATTTTTATCTTTGAAAGCAATGTTGTCATGTCAAGCTGTCTTTCTGATCTGTCTCTGAATTCCAGGAGGTCAGAATATTTTATTCTTCAATTCAGATTATAATGAGAAAAGAAGTATGAAGCTTCATCCCTTCTGTTAAACTGGAATTAATCTCTAGACACCAAACTGGCTTGACTTGGGTTATGTTGCTGCCAGGTGCCTTTCCAACTTGCCTTAATTTGTTTACCCTTTTAATCCCTCATGATAAGTATCAATTAATACAATTATTCATCAAGTCAACACTTGTACTAATTTCTTAATGGAATGATTGAGCGGTTGAATATAATTTTAACTTTTAGAATGAACTCCTAGGAAATCTTTCTTTTTACATTGGAAAAAGTTTAGTTTAGGAAAGTTGATATTTATCATTGGCCCTTTAGGTTCTCTCATTTCTTCACACAGTTTTGTAACTCTTTACTCAATAAATATACAATTCTTTTTGTGACTGAATGTTCTTTTATTTTTTATAGAATGTAATTATATATACATTCCACACCACTTCAATGAGCACATCATGTGTTTTATTTGATTTCATTTGCTCTGTTAGTGGCTGTCATTTAGATATAATAAAATCAATAATACAGGACAAAGCTTCAGTTGCATAACTCTGTATTCACTGTAGTCCATTGCTCCCTTTTCAGGAGTTTCTTCTTCAGGTTCTGCTGTTTTGGATAGTCAAGGATATGAAGCTGTTCTCACACTAGAAGCTAGTGATGAACCACATGGAGTATTGAATTTTGCTTCTCCATCCAGGGTACTTTTACTTCCAGAGGAAAACAAAACAGTTCAGCTTTTTATTAACAGAGAATTTGGATCTCTAGGTTTGTATAACAGCTCCAAGAAAATTAAGTTTTGTTTTTTAAATAATTAAACAAACAAAAGCCATGACAGGGAGGATGGAAATCTTGAAAAATCTTGGAGATGTTTTGATATTTTCAGAATTTTTAGGTCCCTTAGGACCCTTAGACTTGGAAACTAAGCTTTAGTTAAAACTGAAGCCACGGCCTTCCAATTCCGCACTAAGAGATCTGTTGTGACATATAACATAACTCCTTGGGCATTAAAGTTGTATCTCTATGTCTGACGAATCTGTCTTGAAGTGTTAGTCTGTCCAGAAGAAATAAAAATATGAGAAAAGGAGCTTGAATGGAATGATCATTCCTGCCTCATCGCTTTTGAGCTTACTGAAGTTGCCAGCTTAGGAATGTCCCATGGGAAAAGTTGCATTCATGCTACTGAATTCAGTTTATGCCTCCTTCAAGAATTCCGTACTTTTTTAAATCAATTTGTTCTTTTAAAATAAAATTAACTTCCAGAATTCAGTGATATGCTGCGTGCAAAAATATTTTCGTGTATTTGTTGCCTGCTGATTTTAACTTGCATTGAGAGATAACGTGTAATGATTTTTTATTTACATTTTTAGACTATATTTAGACAATGTCTCTTAGTTTCTTTTATCTGTTCTGAAGTAAAGTGGCTGGTTAAAACAGACATTCAAGATCTGGACACATCACAGATTTGTAGAGGCATTTTAATGACATTTCTATGTTTTCCCATTTCTTTTTTAGTATCTAAATTATCTTTTGAACTACTGAGGAAAGTAATACTTTATTCTAGATATCCCTAGTAAATGTAAGATCTCTTAATCCAAGTCCATCATTATTTGTTATAACTTAGATTCTTTTATACTTTATGTTTTATTTCATATGGACTAGCTTTGAATTTCATCTCCATTTTATCTCCAAGATCACTCTCTTTAAATTTACAATTTGATTTACTCTGCTGATTAGTGAGATGTGGCTTTACTATATAAAAAAATGATGTCCAACTTTTTTCCTTATTAAAATTTATCAGTGTGCCCCCTAATTTTTATTTTTTGTTTAAGTCTATGTTAGTCTTTCTGGGAAGAAAACTAGATTTATCACTGTCTTTAGAGCCTGTCATAGATACCAGTCATTTCTGAAACATTCTACTTTCCTTGGCACCAAATCTGGTATTAATAATACTTTAGATGTCCCAGGTAGTACTTCAGCAATATAATATTTTCATTCCACAGCACCTCAAATATCTGAATACATTTGGTCCTAGTGCTTTCTGAGTCCTCTGTTATTGAACAAATCATCAAAGACTGGGCTGAAAGCAATAACAAAGTTTCCTTGTCTTCAGATTAATCTTTTAATCCTAGTTTGCAGTTAAGCTTTTCATTTTGTCAGTGAGCATTTGATAATTTTTCTTTGTCTATTCTGGTGAGCATTACATAGGAATTTAAAAAATGGATTTTCTTTGGTCACATTTTAAATAGGTGCTATCAATGTTACATATGCCACAGTTCCAGGATTGGTCACCTTAAATAATCAGACAGAGGGGAACTTGGCTGAACCAGGAGCTGATTATATATCTGTTTCTGACTCACTGATTATGGAAGAAGGAGAAACATCGGCTGCCATAAATGTTACTATTCTAGAGGTAAACTCTATACTCTTTCACTCTATACTTACCTGTATAACAACAGAAAAGGAATATTGTAGAACCTGGACCTTACAACCTATGTATTACTTAAAGCTATAGATTTTATTGCAATTTAGAAAGACTTTTTGTCTTAATCACAGAAGGACAAGTGGTAACAGAAAACAGCACTACCTATAGTTAAATTAAATTTATCTCTCTCATTAAGATTATTATCTCATATTCAGACCAGTGTAATTCATTGCTTGCTAGAGGCTCTTACTTTATCAGTGGTTGGATTTAGACCTTTAAAACTGGGCAGAAATTTATTCACATGTCTAGTTCATGCCATCACAGTCTTATCCATGAAATATAATGTCTTTAATTAATGAATTCAAGATAATACATTTTATGTAAAAGTGTTTAAGAGAAAAGGAAAAAAATTATTTTAGTGTTGCCATAATGTTAGAGATGTCTAGTGTCTTGCTTTTTAGCACCTTCTGTGACTGTTTCTTAAAGAAAATGAAAAGAAGATGTACTGGATTTGTTTTTTGTAGGATGATGTGCCAGAAGTACAAGAATTCTTCTTGGTTAATTTAACTTCGGTGGAACTTATCATGAACTATTCAACTTCATCCCTACCTAAGCTGGGTAAAACAATTTATACATAATTATGTTTAATTTAATTTTATATTAATTGCAATCATATTACATTACTCTGGCATGTTATCATTATTCCACTTACTTGCCTCACTTGACTATGCTAACACGTGACATAGTATTTAGCAAGAAACATTGTCATTATTACACTGGCGTCTTACTTTTAACAATCCTGTAAAGATGATAAGGCAATTTTCCTAAAGGAGTTAGTTAGTAATTAGCAGTTGGAGCATACATTTATCTCAAAAGTTGCTCTAGCAGTCTGTTTATGTGATTTTGATGTCCAAGTACTTCATGGAAACAAATACGTCCAGAAAATTCTGTCATGTCATTCTTTTGATCGCTCTTTCAAAAGTATCTTTTTGTCAGATTTATTTTTAGGAGTCATATTCTATGGTTTTCCTACTCTTCCAGTGAACTTCATTTATTGTTCTGCTTCTCAATTCAGTAGCATAGTTTCCATCAACTTTAAAGACAATTGGGTTATCCTGTGACACTTGAGACTGTGCTGATTATTTCTAACATCTTCTATGACTTTTCCCTTTTCTTTGCATGCGTATTGAAGTGACAGAATTAATTCATTACAGACTGAAAGGTAACTTGCAAGACTGATTGCTGGTTTGTAGACACTGAGCTATGACTAGTCAAGTCTAAAATGTAATATATGCTGTGTAGTCTTACCTTGTGCCATAAGGAGTTGACAGTCTGAATCGTGATCATTCAACACAGCTGTACTCAGGATGATCAGATAATAGTTTTAATCAATGGGGAAAAAGCTTGTCCTTCTTATAAAATGTCACAGTGAATTCTGTCATCAGATTATTTTCTAATCTTGTTTTTTGCTGTTGGTATATTTTTTTTTTGTTGTAATTGAGGATTTAATTCTTTGTTGGTGCAATGCGTTTGTGTAGAACTTGTAGTAATCCCATACCACACAGAAAATATTTACTATACTTCTAGGTGCCTAATATAAAAAAATGGATGTTCTGCACATGATACTGGCATGTGTAGTCAGTCTGGAATATATTATATGCTGTATATGCTGTTCCTGTCATGACCATGTGCATGCCTTATTTGGTGTAGATCTAGGATGTCTGTGATGTACATTTTAAACACATGCAATATAAGTGACTTTTGTTTCTGAGGCTTCACAGATACGGAGAAGAAACAGCAAACATGTAGTCAATTCTCTTTTCTCCATGCTTCTCTAAGCTCCCATCTTCTAGAAAAGGTGGAAGAAGAGGGCCCGACTAATACAAAAGTGAAAGGAATTAAGGGAAGATGTTCAACACCTGAGAATGATGAAAGAAAAGTGAATAAACGTAACAGATAGAAGAAACACTTACACAGGGGTAGAATGACAGGGGAGGCATAAAGGGAGGGGAAGGATACCAGACATGAAAGAATCCTGATGTTGACGTATTATAGATCTGATCGAACTGATTAGAGCTGATTTGAACTATGACATGACAAGGGAAAACAGAGGTTAGGAATGAAGTTTAAGGGTCTGTATTTGCTGGCACTTCCTATGGGTTTCCAAACTTCAGAAACAGTCCTGCTGTCTGTGTAGAGATGTTGCAGCTGCTGATGTTCATCATTATCTCATAATGTCAGGTTTGGATTCCTGGCACTTTTATTTAGTTTGATTTGATAGAAGTCTTTCCAAAGGATCTAAAAATAGTACTACAGATCCAGTGGAGTCAGTTTGGTTTGTAGGAATCGTCATTCTTTTCTTAATTTGTTTTGAAGTCTTATTAAAAGTAAGTTGATGTAAATTAAGATAATAATGTGATGCTGTTTGAACAAATTAAGGTATAATTTCCTCAGAGGACTCAAATTCTGATGGCTGAGTCCTGGTCCCTGCCATTAGTGGACATTTCTGGCATTGATCTATTATTCAGTATTCTCACAGGGCATGCATGCAATCATCTTTCAGAGTTATTGTGAAGATCTGTTTGTTTTTATGGAGCAACATAATGTAACGGTACATAAACTATCTACAATGAAATAAATAATTCTGTATTTGTGGCAGAATCTGAGGTGTTTACGATTAAGGTTTATGGTCAGTCACTGAAACATGATAGGAGATGAAATACTGGATCATTTATTATTCATTTTTACTCATTTTCCCTTTCATACTCAGACTGGCACAGTCTGCAAAACATTAAATATCATCACAATAAAAACACATAATGCAGATAAATTAAGATTCTATGACAAATCTTGCTTTTGGTGTTTTCTGATTTTTCTGTGCTGTGGTTTTTTTCCTAAATTTTCTTTAGTCTTTCTTTGTATGCATTATTAAATGCAGTAGTGGTAATTCAAGGAACTGTATTGCAGTTCTACTAGAAAGGTGCTATGGATTTTCCTTACGCCTTTCCAATTATCTTGTCCATGACCATTTTTTCCTCCACATTTTGGAAATGGAAAATTGTTTTCTACTGAATTAGTAGAGATATAAAGAAAAGCTTCTGTTATTCTTAAAATAATGAAAATTGATTTTATTGCTCTTTAATACTTGTCCATCTGTTTTCCATTTTAGATATGGAAGGTTTAGTTTCTCAAATTATTATTGATGCTAATGATGGAGTAAGCGGAGTAGTTGAATGGGAAAGTACCAAGTAAGTCTTGTTTCCTTGAAGAACTCCGTGTGTCAGTTAATGATTGGAGTTTCCCAAGTATTTTCATTTTCAGTTAACAGTAAAACTCCAATTAACAATAGGGCCACATCTTTGAGATGGCAACACAACATTCAGTTCGGTAGAACTGGAGAGTGTAAGATAATTCCCACAATGGAAACCAACATTTACAATATGTTTACTCAGAAATCTTATGCTACTATGTAGTTATTTTCACTACTGTCCTTTTGTATTGTGAACTTCCATCCCTCCCACAACCTCTGTCCAGTGCTCCAGCCTCTGCATCCATGTAAGCACACACACTAGCATCCCCCAGATTTTTTCTCTGATTTCCAGGATCTAGGAAGAAGGCATCCATAATTATAGACAGTCTTAATCTGCCACTAATAAGCAGGAAAAAAGGACAACATCCTATAGCTTAATTCCATTTACATAAGAAACAAAGGTAAAAAGTTGCATTAAACAGTGGTAATGATGCTGATGCTGTAATGGTACCTTTTTCTTATTGAGCAGAGGAGATGATTTGAAGTGAAAATATAGCAATTATCTAGCATTTTATTCAGAAGAACATGCTCAGTGAGCACTGAGAATTTATCTTGGTTTTTTCTTTTAGTTTTGAAGTTAATGAATCTCACGGGAATCTGACAATAATGGCATACCGAAACAAAGGATCTTATGGCAATGTGTCTGTATTTTTTTATGCCCAAAATTTGGAGGCACAGCTGGGTTTGGATTTTAATGTGACCTCAAGGGTAAGAAGCAAATTCTAAATCTAGTAGTTTTCATTCCTTCAACTTCCTCAAAAGAATGTCTTCTTATTTATTCTGCAAAATGATCACTAGTACAGCTAGATTTTTCAACTTGTTTCAGTTGTTTTGATGATCTGAATAGAATGAAATAGGATTAGTCATCTTATTTTACTCTTTCTTTCTAAGTACTGCAGCATTTTTAAATGTGACACATTGTAAAGTTTCAACATCTATTTATCATACAATTTTGCTTAGACAAGAGCATATAAGATTTCATGTAAGTTTTAATATTTTTTACAGCAGAACTTTTAAAGTTAATTGCTCTTGCTTGTTCTCACACTGCAATACGCTGAACTAGTTTGCTTCTATTTCTAAGACACATAGAAATTACAGCTCTTCTTGCCTCCTCTTTTCTTCCTATTTAAGACAATTCTGCTTTACTTTAGTGTAAAATTTCTTTGTTTATTAACAGCTGCTGAGTATTCAATGCTTTCTCTGCTTTGATGCTAGACTCTTTTTTTTGCTGATGGAGAAAGGAATAAATCTGTTATTGTTACAATTTTTGATGATGATATTCCTGAAGGTGTTGAGAAGTTCCAGTTAATTCTAACAAACCCCTCTCTGGGCCTGGAATTAGGGAAGAACATAACAGGTAAAATTTAGTTTGTTTCTTTGTTCTCATTCTTCAGAATTGTATGGCAGTCATTTTAATTTCATTCTTCTGAATGATCATATTTCAGAAAACACCATTGCCCTGCTATGGTAAATCATTAATCTCCTTTGGAAAGTTCTTAAACATCCCTGCAGAATACATAAAATTAGCAAAATAATACAGAAAATAAGGAATCAAAAAGTTCAAAAGCGATCTTTTTAATAAGAGAGTGTAGATTCTTCCTTTCTAGAAATCTTCCCAAATAAAATAAAATATTTACATACTCTTCTCAAGTGATATCAGCATTATACATACATTAAAGGAAGAATGGATTTACTAATATATGTATTTATTTGTATAAATGTATTATATTTTACTATCTTAATTAAAGAATATTTCCATTATTTATTTCTCAAAAGCCACAATTACTATATTTGCCAGTGATGATGGACATGGAGTTTTGTCATTCAATAACAGTGATCATTTCTTCCTAAGAGAGCAAACAGCTCTCCATCTGATGGAAAGTGTTGCAGTATTAAATATTATTAGAGAACCTCCCCAGGGGATATTTGGAACTGTGACTGTTCAATATCTTGTAAGTGAAATTAATTCTTCAGAGCCATCAGTGGATTTGACCCCTTCTCAAGGATACATTGTGCTGGAAGAGGGAGTCAGATTGAAGGTAATATGATAGTTATTACCTAAGAAATGAAGAAAGTTTTTTCGAATTTTTGGAAGGATTTCAGAAATGTCTGTGTTTTTTATGTACTAATTTTTTTCTGATGTTTTCTATAATTCTCAGAGCTAACCGAGTGGTGGGGGTGGGAGTGCATAAAAATTAAAGATGCTTTTCTGTAGATATTTTTCTCTTAGTAGCAGCTCAGGTAAACTGAAAAAAATAGGAAAAAAAAATATTTATTTATACTTAAAACCATTTATTTGTTGTATTTAACATGTAGCTGAAACACGAACTTTGACATGAAGTCATAGTTTATAAGTGTAAATACTTAAGGTGTAAGTAAAAATCCCATTCTGTTTTGTGGCCTGAACTGAACAAAGTATGCTGCAGCAATGGCAAAAGGTGAACAGCTCTCAGAGTCTTAGAAATTGAAAATTACCTATTTTTCCAGGAATATTAAACTTACTACCGCTGTACTGTCCCCACAAGAATGTCAGCTAGAAAACGAGCTAGCATTAGTGTGTGAAATCCTACCTTTTCTAAAGTTTAATGGTGGTTTTATTTTATATTTTATATATTATCAGTAAAACTAGGGTCAGTAACAGGTTAGTTTATTATGGTTAGTGGAGTAGAATCTAAAACCTTTCTGGAAACACTTGTTTTCAATTTCTGAACTTGAAATGCATTTGGAACCTCAATGATGACCAGTTTAGCAGATCTGTGGGAAGTGGGAAGTAAAAGATTTTTTAATACTGTCTCTAAATACAGTTTATTGCAGAAATAAATGGAGATCTAAAAGGTTGTAAGCTCCAGTTTAGTTCCAGATTCATCATTGCTAACTTACTTTTAATGTGGGAAAGCTACGTATACTGCTGTAATTTTTGCCTCTTTGGGAGAATGACAGTGAGCCCAAAATGACAGTGAAAACACCTACTTCTGTCTAGGTAATTCTCTGCTGATTCAAGACCACCTTGAGAGGATTCTGTTCTTGTCAACTGTGGTGCAGTAGAGGGAAAGAAGTGTCTGGAAGAGAGTATTTAAAATATCCATCTATTCTTGCCTCTTTACCTTCATTCTTTCCAATACTAGAAGTACCCTGTTGCCTGTGAGCTAGTTGAGTTACAGCTGAAGTGGATTAAAACCAACTTGACTGGGCTGCATTGGGGATTGGTACCTGTACGGGGACTGTGAATTACCAAGGAATGTGTGGAATAAGTACACAACAGAAGTATGAAACAAGGATCAAAATCTGTTGCATTTCAGAGGATCTTAGGATAAGAGTAAAGAAAAATAAAAAAGGGTGGATATGCTCATGTTAGTGTTGCACAAATGGAGGTCACCAGAAGGTAGACTTTAGAACCTGAGCCTGACCTGTCTCTGCCTTGCTCTTGTCCTCTCCAGTTTCAAGAGCTGATGTTGTGCCGCTGTGCTGTCCAGAGCCATACAGAGAAAGAACAGAAATAGCAGCATGATCTGAATAGTATTGCAGCATTGTAAGCAGTCAAGTCTCAGCAGCTTTCTGTGCTTGTTTTCTTGTCAGACTCTGCATATTTCTGCAATCTTGGATGAAGAGCCAGAAATGGATGAGCACTTTATTGTCACCCTGTTCAATGCAACTGGAGGAGCCAGACTAGGCACAAGAGTGCAAACAATGATTACGGTATTACAGAATCAGGCTCCACTGGGGCTTTTCAGCATCTATCCAGTTACAAATAGGTACTAAACATTGATTCAGTTAAAAGGATTTTTTTCATATCCCATAGAGATAGTATCTGCCTACAACTTTGATTTTAATTAATCCCTTTAAAGAAATTCAGTAATCCAGTTATAAAACATGTAATTTTGAAAAGTACACTGTCAAATACTATTCCTGCTATACAGAAGAACAGAAAAACACTTAAAATAGACTATTCATGATTATGAATGTTGATTTTTCTATGGATTTTTTCGTGAAACAGTACCACTAATAGTAATCCATGTCAAGAGTTCCAAACCTTAAATCAGTGCCCAGGTAATCACACATTTTATAATTTAAATTTTTTTAAGCTTGTGAAAGATACACTCTTACTTAGGGCTGTCTTTCAAAACCAAATGGGCCATATTAACTGGATAAGCTTGAGAAGTGGGTCTGTGGGAATCTCATGCGTTTTTAACAAGACCAGATGCAAAGGGTTGTGCCTGGGTCAGAGCAATCCCCAGTATCAGTCCAGGCAGGGGAATGAACAGATTGGGAGCAGCCCTCCCAAGAAGGACTTGGGGATGCTGGTGAATGAGGGGTTGAACATGAGCCAGCCGTGTGCACTTTTAGCCCAAAAGCATCAAAAGCACCATGGACAGCAGGTCGAGGGAGGGGATTCTGCCCCTCTGCTCTGCTCTAGTGAGACTCCACCTGCAGTGCTGCATTCATCTCTGCAGCCCGCAGCACAGGAAGGACATCAACATGTTGGAGTGAGTCCACAGGAGGCCACCAAGATGATCAAAAGGATGGAGCACCTCTCCTGTGAGGAAAAGCTGAGAGAATTGGATTTATTTGGCCTGGAGAAGAGAAGGCTTCAGGGAGACCTTACTGTGGCTTCCAGTACATGAAGGGATCTGAGAAGAAAGCTGGAGACAAAAGCATGTAGTGACAGAACAAGAGGGAATGGATTCAAACTTAAAAGAAAGTAGATTTAGATTACGTATTAGGAAAAAGGTGGTGAGGCACTGGAACAGGTTGTCCAGGGAAGTTATGGATGCCCCATCCCTGGAAGTGTTCAAGGCCAGGTTGGATGGAGCTCTGAGCAACCTGGACAAGTGGAACGTGTCCCTGCCCCTGTTGGTGAGGGTTGGAACTAGATGATCTTTAAGGTCCTTTCCAACTCAAACATATGATTCTATGTTTCTATGATACAGAAGGATGTTTTGAAAAATTATTCAGGTTTGACTGTATAGCTGATATGTCAAATTTCAGGCTGGTTTAAGATTTTGTTGAATTTCCTGTGATTTTGCCAAGGTCCTATGTTAAGAAACATTGGACAACCTTAATCAATGTCAGTCTGTCAGATAGCAAAAGCAATATTTTCTTTTTATTACATACTCTGTGCTGGAATTGTACTGTAAGAATCTTATTCATATCTTACAAAAATAATGCTTCTAAAAATTTATTTTCACAATTCTCTAGGACAAATGCCTTCATAGTCGAAGAAGCCAACACTACAGTTTATTTGAAAGTTTCACGGAGTAATGGGCTCAACATGTCTGTGAGTGTTGAGTGGGAGACATTGTCGGATACTGCATTTGGCATCAGTAAGTTCACTTTATTAAGAGCATCCATTGCTCTTTTCAGCGTGGAAATAGCCAGAGACTAACAAAACAGATGGAAGATGTACCATTGCAATGTAAATCCACCTACTCAGGTTTGATCTCATTAACTAATATTTCTCTGATACTAAAGTTCACTAGATAAAAGAGCTTAACTGGTTAAGAGTAAGCTTGTTATCAGCCACTGCCACCAGAGTTTCAGTAATCTATACTGCTCTTCTTGTTGCTCATTTATTGTCACTAGACCTTTGATTTGTTAAATCTCTTCTTTGTAACTTTCAATTTTTCTAACACTTTATAAAAGGCACTATTTTCTATGAGCATCAAATGACTTAATCAGTTTAAGAATCTTAGTGCCTTAACTGCTTGTTGTGATGAAGGAGAGAATGAGGATAAGCACATTTTGTAGTTTCTTTGTACCTTTCTGTCTAGCTGATTTTCTCACTACTTAAATTCCAAACTGAGTTGCTTTGAATCACACTCAAATTGCCTATGCATTTTCCGTATGTAATCGTAATATATGAGGAATGTGTTTACTGCTTGCCTCTCATTACAACCTCAGTGCCGTACCATTTCCATGCACTCACACCACCAGCTATTTAGAGACAACTTCAATATCTCTGGTACTAGATCTGGTTTTAGCCAGTAAACAGTGAAAATGACATTGTAAAAGGCCTCAAGGATAAAGTTTTTTCTTTTACTGTGTTGCAGGGGGTAGTATCAGTGTCCTGTCTGTCTTGCAAAGCTTTGTGGAACAGTCAGCTGCCAGCTGGTGTTTCTTCCCATCTGGAGAAATCCTGTATGGTGTGCTGTTGCGTACGCCTCCAGCTATGTTTTCTACTCTCTACCAGTGGAAAGGAGTTTTTGTAGCTGTTGAGGTAAATGCTTGCTTACAAACACTAAGCATGCTACTTAATAAAAAAATTAAGTCTCAATTCTACTTTTTTACTCCTCTCTCAGCATTTCAGTATGTGGGATCCTAAGAGCTGTGTGTCTTTCCGAATCCGTGCCTCTCCCTACCTTGTGATTACTCATGGAGGAGCTAGGCAGGGAGCTTCCAACAGCAGTGTGTATGCATTCATGCCTGGAAGCAAACTGTTGAAGGTAAATCTGTTTAACTTAGAAAATCATGAGATAACGGGGTTAGAAAGGACTTTGAGAGGCCTCCTTTCCAGCCCCGTTTTAGGAAAAAACACTCTGTGCTCAGCTGGTTTGGGACCTGAATACTCTGCGTGACTTCAGTAGTGTATTGTCCTGATTCCAGCCTGGATGGGGCTCATTTTTGCAGTAGCCAGAAGAGGCATGTGTGGGACCCAGAGGTTGTTGTATACTACCCCAGGGCAGGGGAAGGGGGCCCTTGTGCCATTTGGGGGTGTGATGACAATTCACATGTTGATGGTTTCCACGTGGTGCACGTTTTAATGTGTGAATCATTTGCCTCTCTTGTACCCTCTGTTACTAATATTGTTGCTGTTACAGTTTGTTTTCTTATAACATTGCTGTTTCTAGTAAATTGCTCTTATCTCAACCCTGATCTTTACCTTTTGTGCCTCCAGTTTTCCTCTCCAACCCATGTCAGGGAGGAGAGAAAGAAGGAGGGGTGTGTGAGTGGCAGTGTGGTTTCAGTGTTTCAGTGGGAACACTGAATTGGACAACACCATTCCTAAACCATGACAATTACTACAGCTGGTTGTCTCCTGTGTTTTTGTGGTTATATTTTGGGAATGAGGTAAAATGAAATCATAGAGCATTTTCTGAAAAATGTGTGGTAAGTCATATTAATTTTGTAAATTTACCCCACATATATAGACATATTTTTAAAATTGTAAAATTACATCTATGAAGTTTTTGTACATTATTTTATATCTAGTTTTATTTGTCATTTTGCAATTATTTAAATATATGTGTGTGTATATATATATATNAGAATCTACCTTAGAAATGAGAAACTCAGTTTGTTACAAGTCTTCCCAATTTTTCATCATGGTACTTAATTTCTCTACTCTTGGCTATTATTATAATTAATAGTTAATTATTAATATATAATAATAAAATATTTCCAATTCCCACAGGTTTTCCAGTGGAATAAAGATATATTTGTACCGCGTCATCAACTTCCACTTTACAGAGTTCTGAACATTGCCCTGTTTGCTCGAGGAGGGATTATGTACCTGGTAGTTTCTTTGACAAAAAACAGCCAGAATGTGCTCCTGTACCAGTGGCTGAATAATGAGTTTAGGAATCCTCAGCAGTTACCAGCAAAAGAAGTCAAACATATGGAAGCCTGGACTTCTGGATCCGATATCTTTTTAATTATTGCAAAAGGTGTTTACCAGAAAACAGTTGAGTTTGTATGTGCTGGCTTGTTTGGCAGCAAAAGCATTTGGAGTAAAGGAGTTTAGACAGGAATTAAAATATTACTGGGAGAGGGGCAACAATCACTAAGAAGCATTTTATCAAAATAACCTGTGTTATCCTTCAGAAAATAAAAGTATTGTGTTTGTTCTCAAATATTTTTGAAACTAATGAAATACTTTTCTAAGAATAGGAAATAATAACTCCATTCATCTAGTTGCTAATTACACTCTTTCAAAGCTCTTCTCTGAGCTTCATGATGTGCAAAGATCATTTTTCAGCAAAGCACATGTGTTTATTAAAATACGACATTTTAGGCATTGTTTGCATCCCTATACCTATTTAAAAGTTTATGTTGCAGTCCATAGTTTTCTTTACAGTTGATTGTTGTCCATTGGCATTTTTAGTATCATATGTGTATGTGTGTAGAAGAGCCTTCAAATAATGAACTGCATAAATTGTCTGGTGGAGATAAGTCATACTATGGAGTTATGCATTAAGTAAAAAGGGAGATAGGATCATTGGTCTCACTTTGTAATTAAAGCTGCCAATCTCTTCCTTTGAATGGCCACTGATGTGTGATTTAACTAACAAGCAGCAATATAATGTAAGTTTTGTGATTTTTCTCCTTTGCAGAATCTGGAAATTCTTCTGAAATTTTCATCTGGGAGACAGGACAGTCCACCTTCAGACACTTTCAGTCACTTCCGGTCTGTGCTGTAAGAAACATCCATGTTTTCATGCCTCCTTCAGGTTTAGGTAAGACTTCATGTATAGTGTTGAAATTGAAGAAATGTATGCTAATTTGACATATGCTCATTTTTCCTATTATTTATCAGATTTTAAGAGGTACTTTAACAATTGTGCTACCAAGGGCATTTCTGGCATTAAAAGGAGAACTTTAAGTGTATCACTGAATATTCCTTTTTCTCTCCTTCTTGCTCAATGTAGTTCACATCCTCCTCTCTGGTAAGGACACAACAGCACTGTATTCCTGGAACTCAGAAGCGAACCAGTTTTCCATGATGCTGGAAGCCCCATATGCAAATCATGTAACTTCGGCTACTGCAAAGTCTCTGAACTCTAGCAAGAGCTTGATTGCTCTTTCTGTAGATTCTAGCTCCCAGATTTATGAGCTGACCACTATCTCCAACCAGTCAGATTTTATACCTAGGTAGGATTTTTTGTTTTATATAATTTTTCCCAGTTCTTGCATTCCTTTTTCTGTGATACTGTTTTTGTTACAGTGGAGAGTGTTATAGACTTCTGCATGTGTCGTGCTTATTGACAATAAGGGGAATTTCTCACAGGTAGTTTTAGGATACTTGAAATCAAACTTCTCACAACTGGCTTTAAAACACAGGAAGAAAGGACTTAAGTTATGACTTGATCTTATTAAAGCTTTTATTTAGGATAAATTAAATTACTTTGATAAGTAATTTTAGTTATTCTATGCTCTAGTGTAATTAAGAAAAAAAAGAAAAAAATAACTTCAACACCAAAACCTTTAAACCTCAATTACTTACTGAGGAATACAGGCAATAATTTCAGTTTCAAACATGCTTATTAAGTTTACAGTAGCGCTTTCAAAGTTCATTAATCAGCTATTCTTAGTTTATAGTTACTTGATGCGTTTGTTCTTATGTTAGTTCAGGTGAACTGATATTTGAGCCTGGGGACTTGGAAGCTGTGATAGCAGTTAGTATCCTTGATGATATCATCCCAGAGGAAGAAGAATGCTTTAAAGTGTGGCTGAAAAACCCTAAAGGAGGTGCAGAGATTGGTGTTCACAGTTTTGTTAACATAATCATTCCTTCCAATGACAATGCCTATGGAGTCATTGCATTTGCTCAGGTAAAACTAATAAGGTAAATCATTAAAGTATGTATATATAATTTCTGAATAATGGAGCACAAACATACTAAAACTGTAAACTAGAACATGGGATGGGATTGTTTTTCCGAAGTCTTGTAGCAACCCAAGTTAGAAGGTTTTTGTTTAAAGGGGCTTTTGTTTAAGGCCCCTGCTCTTAAATAGGAGTTTTTCTTCTTATCAAAGTCCCATACCAGATGAAAGAGGTCGGACTCGCAGCTTTTTCAGTTTCTTTTGTTGTTTATTAAGTTCTTATCTCTNTATCCTGGACTCCAACAGTTTTTGACATCCATTTAGCATTACTATTTGATTATATAGATACAAGGTGACAGAAGCTCAGTTCCAGTCTGTCTGTTGTGGGACTTTTATGATCTCCTTACATTGAGAATAACACATTACCTTACCAGCTTTGCAACAACCTAAAAACTTAGTTTCCAAATGGAATATATCATATGATCATAGAGTTGCTACTGATTGGTTAATCAAGGGAATTATGTAAAAATCCTTTTCTACTCTAAAATGTGCTAATTGATTTGTGCCACTGCATGAGCCAATCTGACAGAACAAAATAATTTGGAAAAAAATGTCACATTGAAGGTATTATTTGAAGTGGTTAGTTCTTAAATCATCAGATATTATAGAAGCTATGTAAACAGATATATGTATTAAATGCACACTTAAAAGAAAAAGGGGGAGATAAAAAGAATCCAGCCTAGCCATTAGACTGTGCTGTGAGAATAGTAGAAGAAAAGCTATGAGAATAAAATAGTAAAAGATACAGTGTATCGAAGAACAGCA
>WEIV01021041.1:2516-13039 GCA_013390005.1 Calyptomena viridis
TGATTTTTCTTTCTAAATTTAAAAGCTTTTCCTCAGGACTCATGTAATATGTCACATTGTTCTATTTGATGGGGGCTGACAGAATTCTTTTCAGAGCTCTTCAGTGCTCCTCTTTAATTAGCCAGAAAGACCACTGTTGAGTGACAGCACACCCTCTTCCCACAGGGTCCCCAACCCCTGCTACTACACGGCATGTGAGATGGGATCTGAGATTAATAACCAATAAATGTTTTCCAGAATAATGCTGTCAGATGATAACTATCCTGAGGTCATGAAGCAGTACTACAGTTGATGGAAAGTTTTTTAAATTAAGACTTCTGATGCTGCAAACTTACCCTCCTCTTTCAATAATTTTAGTGTAACTATAACAAACATAGACAATGAAACAGCCACTAAACCTGTTGATATCTGAAAGATTTATTTTTTACATATCTGTGGTTTTCTTCTCCTTCTTAACTTTTTATGTGTTTTCTCATATACTTAGTATTTACAACTTGCCCCAACTACTGGGGCAAATACTAGCTTAGGATTCCAGTGGAAGAAGTCTTGCTGACAACATTCAACATCTGCCTCTTCTGTAGACAGAGGATTTGTTTACAGCCTTATGATATGAGGTACCTGGGTAACCAAAGCACTGGACCTCTGCAATATCTGCAAATTCAGATTTTGTAGTTTTCTGAAAATAATGATTCATGCTTTATTTCCTTGTTTTCCAAAAAATAGTACTAGAAATATTTATGCATATTACAAGGGGTACACTTTACATATCTGATTTATAATTATCAGGAAAATACAAAAACCTGCTAAGTATTTTTTAGATAAAATGCAGTTTCCACATTCCAACATTACTAATGGAATNAACCTCAGTAGAATTCAGACCAAGAAATCTCTCCCACCAAAGATCTCTTTTAACTTTGTTCTTTTGGCCTGTTTCTCCGTCATTACAATCTGTAAGAATTTTAATTGCCAAGAACTTCCCAGGCTACTTTTCCTTACTCTAATTTTCATCCAAATATTAGTGACAGTAGGGGAAAAATACCTACCAACTTTCTACCTATAGAGATCAAGAAACTTCTTTTTTCTGACGGAGGAAACCTACCTACTCTAGAGGAAACTACTAGGTATGTTAGGGCAATATTTCTTTCTTTACCAGATCGTCCCACTTGAGAACAATTGCTGAAACAAATGCCTTTTTGTAATAAATACCTTCTTTAAGAAAGTACTAATTACTTCAGCAGTACCTCTCACTTCTAGAAATCCTGTTTCACATGATGATTCACTTACAGCAGTATGCATGATACCAAACAGGAAAAGTAAGAAGGTTCCTGGATACCCGAGCAAACTTACTACTTCACTTGCCTTTAACTTCACTGTTAATGTTTTCCTCCTGAAAGTCTTTCATCAGGACAAAATCGCTTTTAAACTTCCAAGTAGGTGAAGGCAAATCTGATTCAAGAACATTACTGCTTTTTCTCCTGGCACTCTGATATAGATGCCATTACCATTCAACTTCAAAAGTGAAGATACTAGGAAGGAATGTGGAAAAACATCTCTGTCACATCATCTGGAGCCTGGCACAATGAGGAAAGGGCTCCAGCACTGGTTGCCCTCCTCTTTACCAATTCATCAAAGTCAATTAATCTCTGACTTTGCATAACTAACTGCATACTTATACAACTAAAAGAACATCTCCTCTTGATGTCAGCTATGGTAATGCCATGTCTTAACTACTACGCTGTTAGAACAAAGTCATGATACTTTACATCTGAGTGTGTATGATGTATACCTTACATCATAACTGTGGTTTACATTACCTTAGATATGAAAATATTAATTTATTAATTCCCACCCCCAAGTAGGTAACAATAAATGTCATCCACAATGGAGTGAAATTATTTTAGAAGTTGTTGCCTGTTTCAAAAACAAAACTTAAGGAAAATGGGTATATGTTAAAAGGAAAAGAAAAATATTATTAACAGGATACACGATAATGAGGACTGCTATAAGGATTTTACTAACCGTTTGCAAAAGTTGAGTAAATTGCCTGTAAATCATGCAGTCTTCACAAGCTCTGAGCAGTAAAACCATTATTACATTTTGCACACTATGTACCTCTAATACCTAATCTGAAGTTCATTCATCAACAAATACTCTTATGTAAACAATCCATGTAGAACCCTGACTTGTTTTCACTTGTTATTGATGATCTTTCAAAACTGAGAAATTGCCTCCTTTTCAATTTCCTATCACTGACTTTTTAGGTAATCACCCCATCAAGAGTTCTTAACAAAAATAACTGTTTCCAGAACAAAACTCTCACAAGAATTTAGGCCCTTTAAATTGGTCCCTCTCTGAGCTTCTATAGTGTGAATAATAAAAATGTGTATTTAAAAAAAAATCAGAATGCGTACATGTTTTTATTAAGTCAGAAGTGGAGGAAAGTTTTCCCCGAACAGGATTTGGGGCAAGGAAAATGAAACACAGGCTGTGTGTCAAACAAAGGTGACTACCTTTTGGGATATGTATCCTTTTTTAATTCTATTTTTCCTGAAGTTCACTCTTCGGTCTCATTTACATAGCAGTACACATCATTCAAATGCTAATAAGGCACTCACACTCACAGACAGTCCCAAGTGTAGTCAGCTAATGAAAAAGGTGAGGAGGAAGAGAAATTGGTACATCTTATAATGAGGTGGTGTGCTTTAGGGCAAGGAGTGGACATTTACATTAACTGTTTTGTTCTCATCAGTGGTCCACATCCTTTGTGTCCATTTCCTCCACTCTTTCTTTTTCACTGCAATAGCAAAGATGTTCTGAAACCAGAGCTGAAGTAACCACTTGTAGATCTCAGAACAATTTAGCTGTGGCAAAACCTACACCATTAGGTTTTAATTGTTTTAAAAAACGCAAAGTATTTCTTACTAGGAAAAGAATATAATGGGAGGGGTAAGGAAGGATAAGGGTTCAACAGAGTATATTTACCTTGATGAACCTCTGTCTCCTGTTTCAAACTACTCAGGACTGCTTTGGAGACTGTTGTCAAAAGTGTCCTTTTCCTGTCCCAGGACAGCTGTTTGCCAGCTGCAAACTAACAAAGAGAAAGATGTCTTATGTACCATTGCACCATTACTCTATGACACATAGCAATCTGTTTGACAAGTTCTTCTACCCCAAAAATGAAATTGAGAAGGCACATAATCTCTCCTTGTGTGATTTGGGAAAACCATTTGACTGCCGCTCAGATAGCTCTCACAGCTCATGACATACCGATGTTTTTATGTTAGGTGAAACAAGGTTACACGGCCTTATTTAGTTTTACGTCAGTATCTTCTTATCTTGCTTATAATTTGGAGCTGGTGGTTTCAGAAAGTGTATCAAACAATTAGTTACTTCTCTGCTTAAAGACTGGTCCATCATCTATGCAGTCCAGAGTAATTATAGTAATAATATCCACACAAAATCTACAGATATGCATCAAGGCATGTTCCAGTTAATACTAAAACTGAACTGCTTGTTTCCATTGACTTCAACCAGTGGATGACCACGCCAGAGGAAATTATATTAATAATTTATTTTGTGTGGTTTACACAGGGCTAGCTAGTAAGATCCCTGGGGCAGAGGCCATGCCCACTTCTGTGTTTACAAAGTGCAGTAAGACCTCCAAGCAGAAGGTATAAATGATGAGCAAATGTTAATAAGTAACCAAATGTAAATATAAAAACTACATTAATAGCTACTAATATATTACATAAACAGACTAGACCCATTGGAAGAACGCAGAAACCATGAATATTAGTGATTCTCTCAGAGTATGCTTATTACTTCACAGCCAGAATGGAACAAACTTACTTCTTGCTGGACATCTTAAGATTCAGTGCATAAAAAATGATTTAATAACGAGCGTAACCTTAGGATTAACTAACAGTCATGTACAAAACGGACCTCTCCCAACGCTGTTTGAATTCCCTTGAAATAATCTAAGCTGTTTCTTTCTAACTGGTATCTCTGAGATCCAGGATAAGGTCCTCACAGAAATCAGTCTGGTCAGGAATATCCCAAAACAAGACAACGTTGCAATATTTTCTGAAAAGGAAGGATAATAGTCCCTAAATCACATGCCTAGCTTTTTGCCTACTACCATTCTGACAGTGCTAATAAAATAGCAGCTTCAATCTATATATAATTATAGATCATACTGGAGCTGAAACTTGCATGCTCAGCATCTAAAGTCTTTGAAAAGAACATCTCAACAGGAGAAAGGAATTTGTACTTTGAAATAAAACAGGTTTTCTGAAAATACTCTTTGACATAATTTTTTGAATCTCTGCTTTTCATTTTATAGTTTTGCTGTGTTTCCCTCCTCTATTGCACACCACCTGCAAATAAATGAGTGAAATTCCCTGAACTTCATTTAATCTTGTACTATTAGGAGAATTGAATTCATCATGCTTCTGTAACAGAGTTATTTTTAGCATAATGGTAATATATAATGTCATTTGTAGTGTCATCTAGCAATGACATTTTTGCTTCCATAAAATATGTGAAAAAAATTATGGCGAATTACTCTTTACTGACTACATATTATACTGTAATGCAACACAGCAGCAATATGATGTTACAGAGTAGTAAAAAGTTCTTAGTATGAATCTGTATTTGAGTTCATTGCATAACAAGCTCAATCCTACTGACAATGACATTGATGAATGCTTTGCTACTGGTTTCACTGGAAACATCAACATGCCTGATAATTAAATAACAAACACAAGTACTCACACAGATCTCTGATCAATAATAATAAAATGATGCCTTTGGTTTATGCTACCTATACATGTAACCAAAAACCAGCTTCAAAATGCTAGATTTTATGTCTCACAGATGATTTAAATAGGTTTTTAGAAATAGCATGGCAGCCATCTCAGACTTATTCCACTGAAGAATGTTGTAAACGGATAAAAACAACCAGAGAGAAGTTTTAAAATATGGTTGAAATTCCCTGAAGTAATCAAAAAGTGAGGAAACTACATCTAACATGAAACTGATTAAAAAGCAAATTCAAGGGAATTACATTAAGCAGCAGCACTAATGCTTAATGAAACAGATTAAAATGTTCACATTTTTATAAATCATCCATGGATTACTCTTTATTTTATTTATGATGAAATGAAATCTGAAACATGGTTCTGCAGCCAGAATAAACACGGATGGATGTGGGGCACACCCTTAGTTCTCCCCAAGTGCCAAAGGCTCTGGAGGTGAGGTAATGCCAGCCCTGACATTTCTCCCACCTCCCCAAACAACCTGACCTAATGTTGTCTCTGGAACAGGTCTAAGAGTGACTTTCAGGCTACATCTGCACTAGGAAATTATCTGAAGATTGCTCTCTGACCTGAGGCCATCTGTCAGAGCAGTGTTTCTGTAAGGCCAAAATTCTTATTATCAACTCTCTCATTCTCCAGCATAGGATGGATGCCTGGACTAGACAAGGCATCAGAAATGGTCCCTGATCATACTACACCCTGAACTGAACCAGGACATTTTTTTTGGAGAACAGTAACTGGTGAGAGAAAAACCACACCAAGAAGTTAACTGATCTGTGTGCTAGCCCTGATCAGTGCAGACAACATGTTTCATCAAACAGAAATGTATGGTCCAACATTTTCTCTGTGTTGGCTCTGTAGATCACTTAAATGAAACTTCATGAAACTTCCATGAAGTATGATGGAAAGGTACCTTGCAGGATGCAGAGTGGATCTCTCCTGGAAAGGAAAAAAAGATCCTGGCATAATGGCAGGATAAATATTATCAAGCACACTCATTCTGCTGCACAGGCAGCTGAAAAAATGCATGTTTTACTTCGCACTTAGGCAGCTTCAAGCTGGCTTTTGAGACAAAACTTGCACTATTTTCAGAGGGACTTTTTTCTATGTATGGTATGCAGAACAGAGCCCTCTCCTGGTAAGCACTGAAGATAATTGAGGACATCCCTGGCACAGTATTTGGCACTGTCTGAAGCACATATCTATGTGATGAAGTATTGAACATAGGCACTCAAAATAAAATATTAGAAAAGCTCAGCTATTTGGAGTCATGGAACCTCATGATTGAGGTCAGATTTGTTTGGATTAAAAAATATATGGAAATCTAAATAACACTGAAATGATGGCATACTTGAAAACTGAAACCAAAAAATATGTTATATAACATACTTAAAGGCACAGTTAGCATTTCAAGATTACAATGACTAGCCAGTTGTAACCTGTTTTTGAACCCACAGCTGAACCTTGCATGTCGAATTACTGAAAAGGGTGGGTTTCTTTTTAAACCTGAAACCTGATAACCAGGTCAAAAGAACTCCCATTCATTCTTTCTTTTTATGACTATGAGGCCATGAAGCACCAATAATAACCTTAAGTATACAGATCAACACACTCTGCCTAATTAACAGGCTTTTGGATTTCATACTTGAACCTTAAAATAAGAAACCATATTTCAAAGCCCTGCTTTTGTAAAACAAAATTTGCAACACGTACCTAAGTTGGAGGCAGCATATGGTAGGCACTTCAATAAATCGCAATAATGACATATTGCCAAAATAGTGACTGTCATTAGTTTTTCTCAGAATAATTTAGTACAATCCCTTTGTTTAAACAACAACAAAATGTTGTTACTGAGATGCAACATACAAGAATATTCATCATTTAATTAAAAAATTATTTATAAATATTTCAAAGTCCATATAGTTTTTAGCAACATAGGCAAACAAGATTCTCTAGAGCTATACTACTTATGGTTGTAATCTCGCCAAATTTCCTAAGGTAAGTAGGGTTGGGTCTGTATTCTTTGCATGGAAGATCTCCAAGGAAATTCCATGTTACTGTATGAACTGGTATTTGTGCAAGGTGATATTCTTCTGCTGACTCAGTATTGAACCAACATAAAGAATATGCTCACAAGTGCTGTCTTTATTTAAGAGGTAGAACCAAGGATACTGAACACTTGTGAACATTAAACACCCTATGGTAGCTTTTGCCAGTGTAGGAGTGCCTGGCCAAATACCCATCTAGATAATTACATCCTGCCTACTTACATTCCATGTTGCTTTAAATGGATAAGGTATTATTCTTCTATTCTGGTGTAAAAGTAGATCCTACAATGCTTCCTTGGGCTCTCTTAGGACTATTTCTAGCATGACCTTCTCCATGGTCATACAAAGTCAATTTATATGAACCAGCATACTGTACTGGCACTCATGGGAATTTACTTCATCCCGAAGATATTGATTTAACCAAAAACATAATTTAATTCCTACTTGTGAAAGTCATACTTACAATAAATCAATATGAAAAATTTTTTGGTTACAAGTTCAGTTTCTCTAGGACTGCTTCAAGACCTTTTGATACAAGCCATACACTCATTACTTTTGGCATGACTCTGCCCATTCTCACCAAAATCAATAGCAAAACAGCAATGATTCAATGACATTAAAACCAGGCCCCTAACTGGAAGACTTGCCTTGGGACCATACTATGTAACGGCAGTGCAACCCTCCATCCCTCCTCAATTTGAAGAAAATTACACTGAACAAAGATACACATAATCTTTTCAAGTCAGCTGTATCTTACATTTTAAAAGAGAGTGCAACAGATGGTTAAGAGCTTGCTTTAAAGTGATACGTCTATTAAAACAACTGATGTTACTATGGGACTGTTCCCCTTAACAGGAATATGCTTCGTTAAAGTGGAGAGAAACTAGACTTCAGGAAACCTTCATTACCATGTTCAAGTACCTCAGGTTAGACCACTGCACTGCTGTTCACAAAAGTCCTCTTGAAAGGAAGGAGCTGTTAGCATGTTTCCCTGCAGAAGGAGCCTGTTAGCAAGACAGATGCTGGCATTAATCATGACTTAGTCTGTGGCTGGGTTGTCAATCACAATTATTCCCACAAATCTGAGTTTTCTCCCCTTCCAATTACTCTCTACATTCTCGGTTTCAAAATTTATTTCATATTTCTGGCTTGTCCTACACTATACCAATTTGAAGCTGGGTTTTGGAGGCTTTTTTAGTTTAAAAGATTTTCTAGATGTATTTGTGTAGGTCAAAAGAGTTTTCTAAGTCTGGTCTCCTTGTGGGTGGTTACTCTCCCAAGATAGCAAATACAAAGTTTTTATATACTTGTTTTCATGAAGATTTAGTCATCTAAAGTCTGAAATTATTTAGAAGAAAGACAACCATGTTACTGAGATTCATTGAATATAAACTATGAAATACAAAGGCAGTAAGCTTGAGTAAAGTTATGCCTTAAATAGTATCACCAAATGCAAAGGAAAGAGAAGGCAAGTAGGAAAGAATCTTCACAAATCCATACTTTTTCCCCCACAATTTCATGTGACTTGCTGACCTCAAAAGCTTCTGACATTCAGTACTTCAGAAAACCAAGATTTTTCTCTCACATCTTTCTTGGACATAGGGCCTAACTTTGCCTCCTCTTTTAAATTTTTGGCTCACACCCTTTGGAAAATGAAGTTAACTTGACAGAGTGATGCAGCTGGTTGAACAGCCACTCAATCCACTCAATGAAATAATATTCAGGAGATAATACAAGATGAAGGGTAAGAGTATGAAATGTGACTAAGCAATTAGAGACTCTCTTCCGCTTCTCCACACTAAGTAGCAAAAAAGAACCAAATGCAGTTGCTGAATTTCCTGCAGAAAAGAGTGTGCCGTTTCAGAGCAGGAAAGGACTTTGCCTCCATCCACATTAACCAGCTTGAGAGAAAGGAGACAAATGCGTCCTGTAAAAGGGTATACCAGCCACTCCTACTGTGGTTACTTAACCCAGAATGGGAACATATATTTCTATGCGTTCGAAAAATAGCACTTGCTCATTCATACACTCACAGTCTTTCTAAAAAACTCAGGATTACTTTATAGTGTTGGTTTCTTGTAGAAGAAAGAAATGGAAAAAGCGGATTGGCATTAGTCAGCCTGTGACCTGTGCCCTTCAGGGCTCCCTCCTTTGCTCCCATCACTACTGCCTGCAGATGTCAGGGAGTAGCGAAGGCGAAAGGTCCAGGCTCCGGGCTCAGAGGCCGGGGACAGCGGGAGGGGCTCTCTGGAGTTGTCTGTTGACCGGATCAGCCGGCGGTCCGTGCCCGCCGCGGCGCGCCGGGGCCCGGGGCAGCGGCAGCGCAAGCGTGTTTATCGGGGCTTAGTGAGGCCGAGCNCCGGCGGCAGCTCCCCGCACAAATGCGAAGCGGCGCGCCCGGGGCTGCGCCGGCTCCTGCACTCCTCGCCCCTTACCTCCGCGCTCCCGGGACGGCATTTTTGGGCGTGAAGGCAAGAGAGGGGTTACCTTGTCTTAGGAAAGTTCCGTCCCTTGCCAGGGAAACTTTCTACGTTCCCGTTCGTGAGAACAACGAGTTGCACTCGCTAAAGTGCGAAGAGTGTTTGGCTTCTCCCGTATCAGCCTCCTCCTCCACCTACCCCCTCCTCCCCCCGGTCCCGAATTTCCCCTCCCCGAATTTTCCCTCCCGTTTTGCTCCGAGTTGTGCTTTTTTGTGTGTGTGAAGAAGCGGGGGGGAACTTGTAGAGGGGATGTTCTGTTTTTGCCTGAGGAACGCTGCAAAAGGGGAGCCTCGGAGAAGGCATGAGAATAAATAAATAAGGAGCGGCCCTAAAATAAAGGTAGCGGCATATCCCGGCAGCGAGAAGGTGAGTGTCTCTGATTCCCCATCCTCGCCTATCCCTCCCACCTCTTCTGCTCGGAGGTGGAGGAAAGCAGTTCCCTGTCGCACGTGCATGTGTCCGTGGAGGCGTGTGTGTGCATGTGCTTGTATTTAATGTTTATTTAGCATTGTTTTCGTGTTGGTCCGATGACGACAACAACAACAAAGTTGCTGTAAAACAAACGTGATGGANTCTGCTAGAGCGTTATGAAAACACGCAGGGATATAACGAGCCCCTTCCCGAAATCCCCGTTCCTTTCAGCGAAGGTCTNCGAGGGGTAGAGACGAGCTTTAGCCCCTGGTCCCACGCGAGTTTAGCTGCAAAAAATCATACTGGTCTCCGGTGCGGACGGGGTGCCTTTTTCCACGCCCAGCCGGATTTTCTGCCTCTCTCCAGGTGACAGTCCCTGCCGTTTTGCCGTCACCCCCTCTAGCTGGCTGTTACCGGGGCTGCTGGGGTAAGCCCCCAGACAGGCGCAAGCCGTCACGGCTGCCGTCGCATTGTTCCCCGCTTGCGCCTCCCGCCCACCCCTGTAGCGGCGGAAACGGGGCCCGGGCTGCGCTCCGCGAGCAGACGGGGACTGGCGGCCCGTCTGGGATAGGTCGCGCTGGAGAGCTTCGCCGGGTCGCCCTGCCACCGCCCGCGTCTGCGAGGGCAGGGGCCAGGGGCGCCTTGACCGGAGCTGGGAGGAAACAACATTTCTGGCGGCCTGGACCCCTTTCTGCTAGAGCGTTATGAAAACACGCAGGGATATAACGAGCCCCTTCCCGAAATCCCCGTTCCTTTCAGCGAAGGTC
>WEIV01021041.1:13332-30783 GCA_013390005.1 Calyptomena viridis
CGGGCCGGGAGCCGCAGGCACAGACGGCAGCGGCAGAAGAGTCGGTCGGCTCCGCCGCTTGCCTTCGGCCTCGCGCTGCCCCTGTTCAGGGGTCTCCAGTGCCTGCCTGCCGCGGCCGTGCCGCAGTCGGGGTGCCGGCGAATGGGGCAAGGCTGCCTCCCGCTGCCTCCTGGCCGGCAGCCGCCGCGAGGGCTCCGACAGCCACTTCTCCTGGTGTCCGAGGGGAACGGTGACAGAGTTGCCCGTTGTTTTTGTTCCTCTCCGTTTCCTTTCCCTGAGAGATCTCTCCTGCCCTTCCCCTCCCCCGCCCGGGCTTGTTTTTCTTGTGGTTTAAAGAGAAAACGCTGCGTTTTCGGGTCGTCCCACCGCGCCCCCGCCGCGGGTCCCCGCTGCGCCGGAGGACAGGGTCACGGGGAAGCCCCGCCGCGGGGGTCCCGTCGCCCTTTCCACCCGCGATGTGGGGTCTTGTGTTTCTCTTAGAAAGCGTTTCCACGTGGGGAACCCTTGTATGTGCGTGCGGGTGTGCCCGCATATTTGATCCGCGAGGAGGTAACAGGATTCTCCGTGTTCAAACCCAGTGGGCTCTTAGCCATTAATATCCTTCTTCTACTGTCATTACAGACACTTCCAAAATCAGATCCCCGCGGAGAACCGCTAGCTGGGTTTCACAGGGCTTCGGCGACGGTTGTCCCGGAGCCGCGGCGGCTCCACGCCGTGTCCGGGCGGAGGGGTGTCCCGGGGCCGCGCCCGGCACCCACCCGCGGGGGAGCAGCCCCGCGGCGCCTTCGCCCGAGAAGGCAGAGCGGGATCGCACGGCAGAGCCGCTGCCAATCGGTAGTTGGCATCTAAAGTTTCATTTACGTTTACGAAGCTGCCGCTCAGAGCCAAGCAGGCGCGGTGCTGCCGGCCCGGTACCCGCGGGCAGGGCTTGGAGCCGAGCACACGGAGGGACACGCTTGGCTCGCGCGTGGCGGTGTGAAATAGCTGTATTCACAAAAATCCTGGGAGGTGAGCTGTACCAGACCTTGGCCGGTTCGAGTTTAAGCATGAAGTCATGCTAGAACAGTAAGAAACCAGTATTTACAGTCTTCTGAGTTTTGTTTTACGTGTTTCACTTGCAGAGACTAGAAAGTGTATCTAGGATAAACTAATCAACAGTTTAGATTTGGAGTGAATTATACAAAGGAAGCATCTTTTCTGTGTGGTAAATATGTTTTTTGGTCTGACCTCAGAGTTCGTGGTTTGAAGTATGTATTTCACATTAAAGCTCAGGCTATATCTTTGTTTCATTTCCTTAACACTCAAAAGTTTCGTAAAATTGCTGTGAGTCTGACTTTTTCTCCTACTATTTCTGAAAATGCAGCCTAATAACAAATGCTTGCATACCTGCAGTATATTGTGGGTAAAGTGGAAATACAGACTGATATTTCTCTCATTTTCCTGTGATTCTTCCTTTATGTTTGACACCTAACATTAGCTGGGCTATGTCTGAAACAGCTCTTCTTGCTTTCTCGATGTTACCAGATGTTCTTCAATCAAATTTAATAGAAATGAAAGCACAGTATGTTAATTGATCTTTTATGTATTTTTGTTCAGATAGTTTGTATGCAGTTATTAATTGTTATGTGTGTATTATTGTAGTGCTAATAAATTTAGTTGAAGGTTACTCTTGCTGGATTTGTATTTATTAATGGCTTCACAACACTTTGCAATATAGAAATTTATTCTGTATGGATAATGCCAATGGAATAAATAAATTCTAAACAACCAATGTAATGAGTAGAACTCGGGGGGATTTCCAGTTAATTGCAGTTCCCAGTTAGAATATTTCAAAGAAGGCAACTAGAAATACAGCTATAGATAGATCCTGTGGCATATTTTTAGCATCTGATGCAAGCGTTAAAGTTTAACTCTTTAAACTTTATGCAACTTTTACCTTTCAGTCCTAGAATTAATGTTAAACACTGGCATTTGGTGTGGGAAAGGTACCTGTCTGTTTCCTCGATGAACTGGTGGTATCGCATGATTTTCTGCGCAATCCTCCAGTGTTAAAATTTAAACTAGTTTTTCCTCTTAAGTACAAAGCTAATACAGAAAGAAGAAATAAATTCCTGGAATTTGTGTCAAATGCTCTAGGACACAGCTGTTATTTTTTTCTGTGTTATCTTTTTGCTTCTTGAAAGTAGAGATTTTATGAACTCAGAGTAAAACAGGTCTTGCTTTTTATAAGGAGAGTTTATTCAGCATACTTCTATATTGCAGCTGCTGATCATATTTCATAGAGCTGTTAAAGCACTTAAAACCTAAAATTAGGTACTGTCTGGTAGTAAATATTTCAAATCACTCCTTGAAGAAATGGAGAAGTGGTCTTACATTAAAAGAAACATTTTGAAATTTATCATTGAAGGGAAGTAATCTTCATTTGCTTTTACTCAAAATAATGCAATTCCAGTCTACATCACTGATTTCAGCAGTGTTCTTTTTTTTTTCCCTTAGGCTTTCTTTATCTTTTGCATTTTTATTGTGATTTTATGCTGGCTTTATTTGATATCATAACCAGGTACTGTGTTCAAGTTATGTTTACAATGGCAACATTTGTATTAACAGGTGTCGAATTAACTTCTAACATACCTGTACTTCCAGTGAGTATTCTTGTGATACTAAGAACTGAAATGTAAGTTTCCTCTTTTCCTGGCATGCATGTTTCTGGATGACTTTTAATTGCAGAAGGTGTACACTTTTTTTCCCCCCAGATTTTAGATGAATTAATTTACATATCAATATTATTATCTTGAGGGGTGGGGGTGCGTTTGTTGTTTGGTAGTTTTCTATTTGTTTTTAGCTGAACATAGGAATAGGTTTATTTGTTCACTGTCATTCATTTTTGGTGTTGTCAGGGTTTTCAGGAAGAATGCAAACACAGGGGCATCAGGCTTACAGGTATCTGTCAAGTTGATCAAGTATTTCTAAAGCTTTTTGGAAGTTCAGTGCTAAACTAAGTCTGGTAGATGTATTTGGTTTTTTTCTTTGTACTTGACAATCCAGTAGTATTTCTGCTATCCAATGTATTTGCAATCTTCCTCACATTTTGTATAAAAACCTGGTATTTATGGTATACAAGTGGAAAGAGTTTTGATATTCAGTCATTGATCAAGAGGTTTATAAGTAGACCTACTATGTGCTATTTTTCTTCTCTTTTTTTATTTAAATATTGTGTAAATGTGTGTTGAAATTAACCTTTTTCTGTCATTGAAAAGTGCTAATTGATCTTGCTGACCCTGACATAATAGTATAGTTTGATATTCGAAACCTTTCAGCTTTGGCATGGCCCTTTAATCACCCCTGAGATTTCAGGGCATGGTTCTACTGAAGGCATAAACTGCTACTCTTTTAAAAATTAAATAAAAATGGTTATTAAAAATAAATTATCTTTACAGTCTTTTAAAGTCAGTAAATGTTTTACCTATCAAAGCCCCAGGGTTTACAATATACATTAAGAAAGCTCTGTTTCACTTGTATGTATTAGGTGACATTTTAGATGTTGCTGTACAAAAATCAGATTTTTATGAAATAATTTTTTTTGGGCAAGTCTACACTTCTGTGTTGCAATGTTATTAAATCTGTCATTAAATCAGAAGTGGTTAAAGGAACTTGGATGCACTTTGCAGTGCAAAAGCTCAGATAAGAGTGCTTATATATCAAGTAAATAATAAAATTTATTTGAAAAGGCAGTAAACCTCACATTTTTAGTCCACAATTTAGTTCGTAAAGCTGCCAAAAGAATTGCTTTTGGGATGCCTGTAATATGGGACCTTGGTGAAAAGTACTTTAAAAGTAGTTTCTTATTTTTGTCTCTAAGCCTGAGAAATGTGTTGAATACCTGTCCCCCTTTTTTCTTTAACGTTAAAGAGTGAAAATTACTTTGATGATTGATTATCCTATATTGAAATGATTCACTGGGCAGTCTTAGTCACTGGATTGTATATAGGCTAGTTATCAGATTTTTAGCAAAATGTCGAATGCTAATAGCTGTCCGAGGTCTACTGTAGTTTAAGGATATTATTTCAATTTGTTTAAAATTTCTGCATGTTTAAAATTTCCCTGTTTCTCCAAGGGAAGATTATAATGAGCAGTGATTAATCTTCAGAACTTTTGGATGTTCATATATCAGTGTAGCCTACTTGGTTTTAGGCTTAGGTGCTAGACATTAAACTTTGAATTAGACTTCAATTAGCATGGATTTGAAAACAAGGAGTTTAGAGGTTTTCTGTGCCTCAAGTCCTTTGGAGACCTGTGTCCCTTTTCTAGAATGAATTAAGTAAAGAAATACTATTACAGTGGTTTTTCATTGAGCAAGTCTCTGTAGAAGTACATTGTAGTGAGTAATGTTGCAGGGCTGTTTTATAGGGCAGTTCACTTGCATGGAGTTTATGTGCTGTGTCAGAACTGTCGCTCTGGGCTGACTGAATACTGTGTCTCTATGCTAGGGTTGCCTTATATTGTGGCTGGTCAATACAATTTAACTAATTTGGAGCAGCAAATTGCGAAAAAGACCTCCCAAGACAACCTGCAAAATATTCACATAGAGAAGACTGATTTTTGTATAGGTGATAACTTTTTACTCATGTATTTAAGTGAATATAGGCTAGATTTTTTGGCAACATTAAAATTAATTACTATTGTGACATGACCCAGTATAACCAACATTCTCAGCAGCGTAAAAAATTACTGCTACCTTTTTTTTTTTTAATTGGGTAGATGTAGCAGGTAACTAGTCTGCTCTTGAAACATATGTAATTAAACCACAAAAACCTACATTAAAATACCATGAAGGGGCTGATTTAGACCACAAAAGTGAGAGAAATACAGAGCTGAGTTTGCAGTTTTTTGAATAATTCTTCTCTATGACTATGTGTGTATAACTACTGAAATCAATGCTGGTGCATGAAGTAATTGGAAACTTAACTTGATGTTTTCTGCCAAACCCTTAGCTGTTGCAAATTGGAGTAGCAATGCTGAAATTACTGGAGTGGTCTCACATTATGCCAGATGAGTATCTAGTCCTCTATTCTTAGTGCAGTCTGGTTTTTTTGTGAAGTATTGCAATATACATTATATATGTGAAATCACATGCACGGAGAAGTGATCCTGCGATACTTAGGAAAAAAACTGAAGGAGAGTTAACTATAGATGTCTAAAGTACATATTTATTTTTTCAGTTTTAAGACATTTTCATACTCCTATGTTAGACTATATATATATATGTAGCATTTTATCAATGACCACAGAAATGCCTTTTACAGTAATTGTATTCCTGAAAATGATGCAGTTAGAAATATTGTTAATTGTCGGTATTCTTTTAATTCTGTTCAGGCAACTTTGTTGCTCATAGAAGTAAACAATCAAGTTGTGATTATTCAGAGACATTTGGTGAATGCCAAGGATATTCAAGGAAAGATATGAAGTCCATTTACCGTATTAAATCTCATCTGGATGTTCCTTTTTATTTATTGTAGTATATTCCCAGAACATCACAGAAAATGAGGCTCACCTTACTCCCAAGAGGGACCAGCTATATCAGCCTCTGTACATTTTGGTTTATGCATCCTGACATCATGCTATATGTGAGGTCTCTCTTCCAGCTCTCCTGAGTGTTCCATCCTAGGCATGGTTTCACAAAAACAGGCACAGCTCAGGGAAATTGTGCACATTTCTTCTGCCAAGTTATAGCAATGCAGCTCGGACTCAAACTAACATTTCTGTTCTGGTCTTCTTAGCACAGAGAACTGGGGAGCTGGGAGCTAATAGGGCTGAATGGTATAGAGGTTTTACAAATGCAATAATTATATTCTTGGAAAGGGTCTCCAAAATAGAATTTCCTGTTACCCCAAGGTAAGATTTAGGACTGTGGTAGGTTTTCTAAATAGAAAGATTAAAGTACTTTTCCACTCAGCCACCTATTTTTATGTTTATCATAATCTGTCTTAGTAGAAGGAACTAGTGTACTGTTCATATTAATTTTATTCAGTTGATTGCCCCTTCAGAGAAACAGTTATTGTGTTCAAAGTACCCAGTCCTGAGTTCACTGTGCAGCCATATGTCTTGAAATATGTCTGCAATAGGAGGTCTTTCAGCTAAAGTAGCCAGATGATCTGTTTCCTAGTAATTTCTGGTAGCTAGTTAGCTATGAATCGAGATTGTTTTCCATTTTTCTGATTAAACAATAGTCTAATTTCTCCAAGGTGAGTAGTCAAATTTTTGGCATAAAACAAACGAAGGATTTGCTCCCTGGTAGTTTTGAAACTGCTCAGCTTTTTGAGGCCTTGCTTAGATCTGCAATGGAGGAAGTCCAGGATTGGAGCAGCAGCTAGAGAGATGCTGTCAAATTAGGATTAAATCTGCAACAGTTTAGTTGTAAGGTCTGTAGGAAGAGATACAGCATTTTACTTTATTTTTACCTCATTTGCTAGGGATATTGGTTCATATACGCATTAATAGCAGTAGTTTCATGTGTGACTAAACATATCTGAAGTTCTACTTCCGTCTGGTTTGTGTGGTGAAGGACAGAAAAGTGTGAAGCTATGGTTGCACATCTGGTGGCAGTGCTTCTAAAGCAGCCCCTTAACCCATCTCTGCCGGCCACTCATTTAAGTTGGATCCATTCCTTCCTGTGGTTCACAAACAGCTGTGCTGGCAATGAGGCAAAGGTCGGAATAAGTGGCAGCACCCGTGCTGTTGAGCCTGGCAGTGGTGCTGCAGAAATAGCTGCAGAACCACGGTCTCGGTTACCTAATGTGCCACCTCTATTAACTGAAGTGCAGGGTCAAACCTATGGGCTATGTGGAATTTTTCAGAATAAAAACATTGTCTACCCTTGATCTTCAATCAAAAGGGGTTTTTTATGTTGGGAGCTTTAACTGAAACTGAAGTAGCGGCAAATAATTCACTGAAATACATGCAGATTAAAACAATAGGGAAAGTATTGGAGCCTTTGGAAGGGACAGCTATGATTTTCTCAAAGAAAGGCAGGAGTTCAGACATGATACCAGATGACAGAACCTTTCTAGATCTTTGCACTGCTGTCCAAAAGCTGGGCTCGCAGGGGACAGGCAGAGCATAAGTCCACTAGAAGTAGAATGTCACTGTCAAGGGCTGCAGTGCTCATGACAGGCTGCATTCTTTTACCACTATTCCTGGGGAAAAAGTGTAATAATTTCTCAGAAGTGGCCATTACTTAGCTGTCACTGTAGACAAGTGCTTAATTTATGGCAACTATTTTTTATTAGCCTCTACTGTCAAAAAGTATTAACTTACATGCTGTCATGTTCCAAATGCCTTTTTCTGTGTTGTTCCCATGTTACACTGTAATATGCATACTATACTGCATCATGGGTTTATGAATACTCAAGCGTGCCAAGCCAGGGTTATTTTTTAGGTGAATACAAGTTTGATTTCCAAAGATAAGTGTAATGAAGTTCTGTAAGGATTTTGAGTTGACATGACTTTTTGATTAATAAATTCGAAGGATACAAAATTGACTTGGCAAAAATGAAATGTATTAAACAGCAAACTTAACCATAGATTTCACAAATACTAACTTGTTAATGAGGATGCTACTACAGAGGGTTTTTCAGGGCCTAATCATCAGATCAAAACCTATTTATTATTTTACCTGTGAAACAAGATTAGTAAGTTCTACAAGAAGTAGTACCCTTGATTAGAACAATTTCTGACCTAATAAAAGAGATTTTTCTTCTTATAAACTTCATTGTACTTCTTTTGTTGGACTGTAATACCTACTGTTACTACAAAGACCGAGGGATTGGTAAATAATGAAGAGGGCAGATTGCTGAGAGTACTCTGGTTCATTGAGCAAACTGGGAGCAAGCAGCAGTATGTGCACCACTACAAACCAGCAGTTTATTTAAAAAAAAACCACAACAACTGGAAGGCATAGCAAATGATCATGATGATATTGTAACCAAAAAAGGGGTAGTAATTTAAACTAAGTACTTAGCAGAGTAAGAGAGGTTACTTTATCTGTGTAGATAGTGTGGGTGCAGCTGCTACTGTAAAGCTGTACTCTTAGCTTCAGAAAGGAAACTTGAAAAATTGGAGAAGTTTCAGATACAAGACCAGAATAGTAATTAAACAATTGGAAAACATGTCTTCTGGGCAGTGAACAAATTTTAGTTTGCCAAAGCTTAGTTTGATCACAGCTAATAAATATCTGAATGGGGGAAGGGAAATCTGGTAAAAGATCTATTGTCAAAGCAGTTGTAATAATTAAAGTCTGAGAATACGTATTCTTCACAATTACTTTGTGTGGCACATTTGCTTCTGTCTCATAGTAAAAGAGACTTGCCTATAGGATGGCGAACTCTTCCATGGATTTCATGACATTTCAGTTGCCTGTGGGAACTACTGATGGGCCAGGACCACAATGAGGACAGACAGTACATGTGAGAATCAACAGCATAAAAATGTAGACTATATAGCAGTTCTGGTATGAAGTTTAGCATTTTGTTTGTGCTGGACAAACATGGTACATAGAAAATTTTCTACTTGTCATTCATTGTGTTCTGATGGTTTCAGTTTTACTTGATGGCTGGGGTGGAGCAGTGTTAGGTTTGATGAGTAATAATTTTCATTCCGTTCTGTCAGAAACCACCTGAGCTGTGTGCTGGCACCAGCAGGAGTTCAGCATTCACTCTTTTTGTTTTCCATTGTTCATGGAATAAGAAAGGAACACTTCCTCAAATGCAATATTTAGGTGTTACTGTCAACTTTAATAAAGAAAAGTGTTGCATTTCTGCTACAGAACAAGAACCAAAGTACCCATGTTTCTTTTTGGTGGCTTTTCTTTTATATTTTTTTTCTGACATTTCAAACTGTTCCATTGAAGAACTCTAGGTGAAACACTTGCAGTAGCAGGAATGGCAGCTGCTGGACAATGATGCTAACAGCTAAAAAGGATGGGTATGCTGCACCCTTCCTCTTCAAACTGTGACATTACTTTTTGAAACAAATAGGATGTATAGATATTACGTTGTCATGGTTTCGTGATACCATGTGGTTGGATTCTTTGGGTTAATTTTTCCAGCCTTGTAAAACTGCTGTTTGCTTTTACCTGGAGGATATGTTCATGTTTAGGTTCTCTTAAATTCTAAAATGTTAAATAGGGTTTGTCTTTTAGAAATAACCTTTAGTGTTACTGTACGCTATTTTTGTGTCACAAGGGGATTTTTTTTTTTTATATGTGATAGGTAAATTTGACATGTTTTTTGTGGAAAGGAAATAATAAATAATATTTTGAAGTCTACAGTGTCTCTTTAAATATTGTGGCTAACCAAGTATTGCCTTTTTCTTTCTGTTTTCAGTGACCTGTTTATAGAGAACAGAATTTTTTTTTTTTTGTCGATTTATAACTATTTTTTACAACAAAAAGGAAGGAAATTGTCTCAGAAATTAATGAAAAAATGCTGCATAGTAAAAAACCAAATCCCCCTTAAAAAGTCTAGTTGTTCAAAAGATTGAAATGATCAGCTACTATAAAAATAAAACTAAAATTTTAACAAAAAATTTAAAAGAATATGCTTTTGTGTGGGGCATCTTTGCATTACTTTTACTTTTTTTTTCTTTTCCCCCTTCCCTGGGAACCATCTTTATTTTGGTAAGGATTATGTAGGTTTGATCAATGATGAGTTTGAAAACACTGTGTTTAATTTTTTTGCAAATCAATTTTGTTTTATTTTCAGGGGGATACAGTAGAATTATAGATTAGACTTGTTTATAAATCCAGGCCAGAAACAGTCACAGCAGTTGTTTTATTTGTTTCTACCTGGAATAATCCGTAATAAATTTGCAGCTCTGGTTTCAGTCTCACCAATTGCACATTGTATTGTGCAATGTTAGGATAAGGGAGGATAAGAGTTTATACATCTGTAGTCTGAAATTCTCAAAGTTAATCCTTCTTATTTCTTGCACAGGTATAGACAGGATGGGAATGGTACAAAGAGTAGAGGAGTCAGTTTTACTCATATATTTGAGTACCTGTAAAGTTGGTACCCAGTTTTGCAAGAGAGAAATGCTGCACCAAAGTGTTTCTTTAGCTAAAGTCAATGAGATACAGTGCTCGCATTTGTTTGCTGAGAAGTCTTTTCTGTTTTGCTGTTTTCCTACTTGTTTTGTTGTATGATGATAGTGGAACAGGAGGCAGGTCTCTTGTCATAGACCCTTTCTGTTTCTTACCTTGTTTACACATCTGACTCGTGCAGAAGCCTCATGATTTGTGTTGCTTTGCTTTTTTGTCTTGATGCCTGCTTTTAACTCATACCAAATGGTTTTGTGGTGGTTTGACTTGTTTCTAAATGAGAAGCACCTGATGTAGAGTGGGAATGCTACCTTTAATTTTTCTTGAATAAAACGTCCACAAATGCCACACAAGCATTTTCCCTTCAGGAAACTCAGTTCAAGGAAGCAAACTGCACTAAATTGACAATTATACAAATATTCACTGAAGACCATGCAGAATTTGCAAGACTTCTGTAACAAATACATAGTGATTTGCACAAAAGCCAATTATTTAACCTAAATTTTGAGGAGTTTTTCAGTGTGTTACAGTTTGGTGGCATGAATAATGTCTGTTTTGATTACTCAATTTAATGTCTGGCATGAATTCACATGCTCAAAAAGAATGTGGGAATAATAAAATTATGTGCCAGTTACAGATATGTAGTTTTTCAGGGGAGGGAGAAGGTAAAGAGAATCTAGATGAGCATTGAACTGTAAATGCATGATGAGTGTGGAAGATCCTGTCCCTGTTCTTAACAAGTGTCTTAACCCAGTATGTATATACTTCTGTTGTCTCAAGACCTGGAAATGACTGAGTTGTGTTACCAAGAACAAACCCTATTTCATATCTAGTAGGGATCCTAGTAAGACTCTAAATATTAATAGTGTCTGACATTGCACCTTGAAACATTAATTTGAGAAGCAGTTTTTATATGCATTAGAATATATACTGTATACCCAGTTTAGACACATGCATGTTCTTATGCACATCTATGTGCATAAGATGAGAACACTGAATGGGTCCTAAAGGGTGCCTTATGCAACCCTCTCCATCTAGCCAGTACGATGTCACTCATGTATTTACTATGAAAATGAGGGCTATTTGTAAAGAAAGCAGCTGGGTCCATTTGCTTTTCAACACATCCTGGAAATTCCTCCTGTATTCCTTCCCTGCAAACAAGTAGCAGGACAGTGTGTGTGGTTGCAATAGGCAAGGTAATTCATCTGTGCTAAATTGCATGAGTTGTATGAAATCCCAGCATAATTATGTTCATTCAAAATAAGAAGTAATCTATTTTCTCTGTTTAAGCAGTCCATCTGAAAATGCAAATCGATGTAGGCAGATCCTCAGCAGAACACAAAACCCAGGGAAGATGATTTCCCTCCATCAGGAGTTGCTGGGCATGTCTGGAGCTAAAATCATTTGTACATGGAAAGTGTATGGCTTACTGTCCTCTCCACTGCAGACCAAGGGCAAGAACCTGGGTGAGAAGGAACTCATTGTTTTGGAAGTCACTAATAGATGGAGAAGTGGTTCCTAGATGTGGTACAAAGGGTTCCCAAAAGCTTTAAGTAAGATTTTTATCCTCAACAAGCTAAAAATGGGCTGAAACCAAACTGATTCAAAGATAGGCATGTTTAACCTGCCAGTGATGAGGGCCTAAGGGGGAAAAAAAGTATTAGAAGAGAAGAAAAGAAAAGGTGATATTTCCTTTAATTCTCTAGTCTGTAGAGCAAGATTCGTTACTGTAATAAAATACGAGTTTTTCAGGAGGCTCATTTCACTCATATTGGGAGGTAGACACCAGTGACCTTACCTAAGCCTAAGTACACATGCAAGACTCCTGAGCTACTTCTGCTTTCTGCAAGAATCCTTCAGGAATGAGAAAATAAAAATTTGAGAGGTAAAGCAATTTAGAAATTCTGTATATTTATGTCCACCTGCCAGTTTTCCTTAGGAAAGCAGTTAGGAAAGCATATCCCTGACCAGGTCATACTGTCAGGATGGCTTTGACTTTTTAAGTGTTCATAGTATTTAAAATGTGCTAGTCATTTGCTCTCACTTCAAATTAGCTATAAAAAATGTTTCTTACTGCTTTTCTACTAAAGAATTATTTTTATTAGTTTTGACACTCCTTTCAAGAAAATGTAACACTTGTATAAGATAAAGCACCAAAGCCAATAAAGCTAAAAATTATTTAATATAAATACATATAAATTAGTTCTAAAATTAGTGAGTCATGTATCAAGCAATAGCTTTTCTGAGATTATGGTGAGAGTTAAATTGTCATTTTTGCTTTACAACGTAAGAAAGTTGACATTCTCTTTTCCTACAAAACCATGGTCAGTGATCTTCAATATTTAGAAAGCCCTATGATTATAATTTTATATATTTTCACAGAATCACAGATTCAGTGGGATTGGAAGGGATCTCTGAAGATCATCCAATCCAACCCTGCTGTCAAGGCAGAGTCACCTAGAGCAGGTGACATAGGAACATATCCAGGCAATTTTGAATGTCTCCAGAGAGAGAGACTCCATGACCTCCTTGGGCAGCCTGTTGCACTCCTCTGCCACTCTCTGAAGTTCTTCCTCATGTTGAGGTGAAACTTCTTGTGTTTTAGTTTATGGCCATTGTTCCTCATCCTGTGATGGGGCACTACAGAAAAGAGTCTGACATCAACCTTTGTGATATTTATATGCATGGATGAGATTCCCTCTCAGTCTTCTCTTCTCTAGACTGAACAGGCCCANCCCTCTCCAGCAGCTCCTTGACTTTCTTGCACTGAGGAGCTCAGAACTGGACACAGTACTCCAGATGTGGCCTCACTAGGGCCAAATAGAGGGAGAGGATCACCTCTCTTGACCTGCTGGCGACATTCTTCCCAGTGCACTCCTCGATGCTATTGGGTCTCCTTGGCCACAAGGTCACACTGTTCAACTTGTCATCCACCAATGTTCCCAGGTCTTTCTCAGCAGAACTGCTCTCTGTAGGTCAGCCCCCAGCCTGTACTGGTACTTGGGGTTATTCCTTCACAGGTGCAATATACTAACCTTTATTGAACCTCATGAGGTTTCCCTGTCCAATTTTCCATCCTATCAAGGTCCTGCTGAATGTCAGCACAGTCTTCAGGTGTATCAACCACTCCTCCCAGTTTTGTACCCTCAGCAAACTTGCTGAGGGTACATTCTACCCCTTCATCCAGGTCGTTGACAAACAAGTTGAGCAAGACTGGACCCAGTACTGATTGCTGGGGAACACCGCTGACTACAGGCCTCCAGGTGGATTCTACTCTGCTGATCACAAGCCTCTGAGTTCTGCCATTCAGCTAATTCTTGATCCACCTCACTGCTGATTCATCTAACCCACATTTCCTGAACTTACCTACAAGGATGTTATGGGAGACAGTGTCAAAAGCCTTGCTGAAGTTGGGGTAGACAACATCCACTGCTCTCCCCTCATTGACCCATCCTGCTGTGTCATCATAGAAGGCTATCAAAGAAATTAGTTTCCTGGGAAACAACTAGCATGAAATAATCTAATTTAGTGAGATCACAGTGCATATACACTAGTTTATTGCACTGATTCTAAAGCTATGGATTTTCTCATTACCTGCCTTGCATAAGCTATCACAGTGCTTCAAATGTACTTTCCTCTCCTTGGATGTTCTGTAGGAATGGTGCAAATCCAGACAGAGGCTTGCCTGAGGCTTTGGGAGTTTGTACACTGGAGCCTGTCCTCACTTGGCACCTTAGTGCTGCGCATGCTGCATATATTCAGTTGCAGCTATAAGCACTGAGGAGTAGTACCATCACAGGTTTATGAAGTAGAGCACTAGCAAATGAGAAATTGCTCTGTTTGTGACCACTTCTCACTTTCACCTGTGGCTGTGACAGAAATCAGCTCTTCTTCATGGCTAAGTGAATTATGTTTACCACAGCAGCATCCTTTCTGTTTATCCTCTATGCTTCTTACCATTGCATTTTAAAATGCATAAAACAATATAGTAAATTTGACCAAGATCCTGCAACTTTTGTGCTATGCTGCCAGAGCATCACAAGATATAACCTCAGTAGAGCTAGGGAGGATTGCATGATATAACCTCAGTAGAAGTATGTATTCTTTGGGTAAATCAGAATTAAAAAAAAAACCTGACAATGTGCCCAAGGGAATTATCATGTGCAAAAAATTGTTGTGGTAGAAACTGGAGACATCCTGCCCTGCCTCAAACTTCATTTAAAAAGACCAATTCCTACTGGACAAAGAGAGGACTTTTTCCCCAAGTTTTTGGATTGAAGCGAAATGGGGGAAATTTTGCGTCTGATAGTCAAACTCCAGATGATGGATTCTTCTTGGAGTTCCATCTCTCCATCTGGCTGATGGGAGGGCCTGAAGTAGCTTCTGAAATACTCTCAAGAAACGTCAAGTGCTTTGAGGCTGTTTTTTACCTGTGTGTCCTCGAGCTTCACATTTTGTCTTGAGCTTATGAAAGCTGCAGCACAGAATCATACTAAGACTCCCATAGAAAACGAAATTGCATCAGTCCCTTGTTCATTTGTTGGAATCCTAATTTTCTGAAGAAATCATTGTGAGGTACGAGATCAGGTCTTACATTTTCAGTCATTTATAAAGCATTGTGCAGCAGATCCTCAAGAAGTTTTTTTTATTTTCTTTTAGTTATGGGTGTATCTTTGGGAGGAAACACATGTTTCTCCTCATGGTCAAGTCCTGGAAGTTGCAGTTTAAATTTGATGAAGTGTTTTATTCCCCAGATAAAAATAAATAAATAAAAAATTAGATTTAAATGTATTTGTTGATGAGGAAAGTCAGGAATCCTCCTAATTAAGAGATTTCTTAGAAAGGTAAAATTTTTATCTGGGAGTATAAAACACTTCATCAGTTTTAAAGCCACATCTGCAAGGACTGGATCAAGAGGAGAAACAGGCATTTTTCTTTATTCTGGCTTGTCTGTGAGTTTAAGACTTTTAACAACAGTTTTAAAAATATTTAAACTTAGTTACAAACACTTGCAATATAATGGGGATAAGAGTGCCCTCCCTCCCTCTGTTTTTAATCTGGTTCTCTTGATGGAATAAACTACAAGGTTGAATTGGTAACTGGATTATTGCCTCATAAAACAGCACGAGGTTACTATTATCCTTTAATTTTATATCTTTACTAGAAAGTAATGTTGGTCTTATTTAAATCACTGACTTCTCTAATGGTTTTTCTCCTCTTTTACAAATTTATAAAACTAAACCCTCAAGGATTTGGTCTAAGTGCATAACTGCCATTTTAAAAATCTTTGTGTTAGCAGTTGGTTATAATCAGCTGCTTTAACTGGGCTCAAAATGTATCAGGATTTAGCTGTTGATAGGTAGAATAATGCTGTTAAAGTGTTAATTCTCAATTTTATTTAAAAAAGCTCCATTTCCAGTAAGAGCATTTGAATTTTGATGCAGCATGAAGATGAACAATAATGGTCTGGAAACTGCATAGTTTAGCATGTTCATGCAAAGGATATACTTAACACATTGTGTCTTTCTGCTAAGATTAAAAAAAAGCTTGTATTTGTCTTGCAATTCAGTAAAGTAACTTCGAAAATTTTGAAGGCTAGTCTTTTTTAGAAGATGACTAATACAAGTGGCATATTTAATGATGCATTCCAATGAATGCATCCACCCGAATTTTGGGACACAACACATACTGTGGGTGAGTCATTGGCAGTCCTCAATAGTAAAACTCCTGTTGGATTTGTGTCATGAGGATGTGTTTAAGGTATCCATACACTTTATATTTTAAGGAAAAATGTGACATCCATCTGTTGATTTCAGTGTGCTTTGGTTAAGGTTATGAGCAATAAGGAAAGAAACATGAATATGAGTCTATCTATTATAATGTGGCTCTGTAGTTGAGTTATAGTTAAGTTTTTATACAAGAAGTCACCTTCAGTGGTTGACTGATAGAATTAGAGCATTTACTGTTTGAATGCAAGCCAGGTACTGACTTTTCAGTCAGTATACTTAGAAACTAGCCAAATAGTTTGTTCTGAGTTTTGTATTTTCACTTTTTATTTCTGCAGACAATCTTATCAATACAATAACATGCATTATATTAAACTAGATTTTATGTTTAAGTTATCAATGGAATATTTTAGTATTTCTAAAAATTCGACTCTGTGTTTGGAATTGCTTCCTTTAACAGGGGGAATGCCATGTAGAGCTGCTTTCTCTCAAATACCCTTCATCCTTGGTAGGTTCCTTTTTGAAATTTGCCTGTAGTGGGTGTTTTAAAGAAGCCTTTCAATTTCCCTTTTGTCTTCACTGAACAATGACTGCAGAAGATTTTTACAAATACTAGAGTGTGGGCTCAACAATGACCTAAAACCATGGGAAGTGGTTACAGTTTTGGTAAAGGCATCATGGGTGAAGACATTTATGTCCTTCATCTGTCTGAAACTGAGAGGACACTAAAGCCGTTTTGAAAAACAGGAATTGTTTTCAGCTGTATGATATGGTGAAAACATGTAGCATGATTTGCTTACAATTCTTTTCCTTATGTGACATCATGGAAAAAATTAATGAAATGTGAATAAAAATAACTTTGAAACTTAGACAAGAGGGAAGGAAAACAGGAGGGTGTAATTTGGTGGCAGGAAAAATCCAGGTGAAACTGAAAGGAAAGTAGTCTGGGCCTGTGCATTTGTATGTGTTCTAGAAAACTTCTGGTGCAAAACACAATGAATTTTTGGGGGTTATGTTTTGGGGAGTAAATGGAGGTAGGGCAAGTAAGTGGCATGTGAGATTAAAAGAAGAGGTATTCACAGGGCAATGTAGGATAGTGGGTGAGAATATGCAGGTGTTATGGCTTGTTCCGGGTAGGTTCCATGGCTCTGGTTCCTTGCAGTATAAAAATATTCTGCGAGTGCCAATACAGCTGTACATTGTTTAACCTGGGAAAAGTAACAGTTGTGTGTATGCAGGGTGAAGGTAGCATGAGGTCTAAGTGCTTCCTGGTAAGAATATAACAGGGATCCATTATATGTTTATGTTATTGGGCACACTCCCAGGTAAAGGTTTCTTGTGATGTCTTGTTGATAAACAAATCCAGGTAATATTGATACGCAAATCCAGGCTATTTGGATTCTGTAATGTATGTGTTTACATACTGTTATTTATTTTTCTTTTAAATGTAGCATTAGTTTTGATTAATAATACAGTGCTTATTGCATGTATGAAATATCCCTGGATTTTTTTTTTTTTCTTCTAAATTATGTGAATTTGCATAACTCCAAAAGGGATCTTTCCTGAGAATGGAAATTGTAAGATGATTGTGTGGTTATATAGTTAAGGTTATTGTAATGATTCATAGGCAGA
>WEIV01021041.1:37017-61862 GCA_013390005.1 Calyptomena viridis
CAGCTCTCAGCCCTTCTCCTGGAAGACTTTACTAAGTAAGTAGCAGAGATTTGCATGGAAAGGCTTTGTATGGCTGTATTTAATAACAAGGAAATACAATAAAAGAAAATGTTCTGCTGCCACATACTGTCCTTGGAGTGCTGACAAGGACTGATACATAGCTACGATATAGTTTGTTGTTCCTGATGTTCCTGGCTGCAAAGAGGCCCCAACCTAGAATTTTAGGGATAAAACTACTTCGGAAAATTGCTACTGTCATAAGTTACGTGAATTTCTTTCAAGGTAAATACCATCTTCTGCACAGTGGACTCCAGGGTTTCCAGAGTGTGAAATTCCCTATTACTAGTGATGTTGTAGCTCTGATGCTGTACGGATATCAGAGGGGACTTATATTATAACCAATGATACCATTAGAAAAAATACTGGAAAAAACTTGCATGTGCAAAAAATTCTTTTCAAGGCCTGAAACTGGGCCAGTTTAGACTTTCGAATCTTCAACAAGAACCTGTTGAAGGTTCTTGAACAAGAAAAGGTTTTTATATATGCCTGTATATACATAAGACTTGGAACGTATGAGTCAGTCTAGTAAAAGTATAACCTCTCTATAAATGGCACTTTTTTCTATTAAATCATCAGAATCTGACAGACACATTCCAAGCTCTGCAGATGAATTTTGCTTGTAAGCATTTAAAATGCTGAATTTATAAATGCTATACTTATAATTGATTTTAATATTGTATTTTAACTTAGAGTTACTCACAGAATTTCCAAATACGTCCATGTCAATGCAAGATGAAAATACAATAATTTCCTTAGGAAAGTGATTGTATATCAGCTTAGGCTTCTGATTTTGACAGTGTCCAGACGAAGTTAACATGTCCAGAAATACTTTCTTCTTCAGTAAAAAGGGATCAGAGTTCTGTAATGCATACAAAATATTTGACAGTATGACACTAAATTAATTTTCTCTAGCCTTTTCATTTTGCAAGGCTAAAAAGCCTAGTGCCTTCACACCTGTTAAATGACTATGTCTACATTGTCACATGAAAAGTGGGGACATGTATTTGTGTTATACTCATTTGATTATTGTAAAAAGTCCAGATGCAGCATTGTACTGAAGAATGTGTGGGACTTAAGAGATGTGATTAAGCTCACTGAAATCAATGGGATTTCTCATGTGCTTTAAGTTAGGCATGTGCTTAAATACTTTTCTGGAAAAAACTTGGCAATACAGTACAAAATAAAAGCAATCATTTCAGAAATATTTTATTTGCAAATATTCTGAATGATTTGTGGCTATAGCTAATATTTATTCAGCTTCATATAAGTCATGGTTTCTTCCTTCTCCCTACAGTAACTTTTGTCTGAGCTCCACCTCCGTATCCAAGTGGTTGACGTGCAAGTCAACTTGTGTAAAAAAAGAGAAAAATGACAGGAAGAAGTGTTAAATAATTTTTAAATAATAAAATGACACTAGATGAAGAATCCAATTTCATATTTTTTAAAGTATGTCTTAAACACATTGAGCCTGTGTAGATCCATTGCCACAGTCACATCCTTGTTCTCTTTTATATGAGGTTAAATCTTTAACAATGTAGAGGCGGAAAAGTTAAAAGCATTGAAATGTTCTGTGTACAGTGAATGAAAATAATTTTGCCGTAATATAACTTAAGGTAGAATTTGCCACAGAGGATCCCATTAATGAAACAATGTCAAACTTATGTTGTGTACTTCTTTATTTACTAATTAATGAAATCATTTGTTTTGATTGGTTCATCCTCCTCCATGCAACACCTAAAGTTCCTTGTGTCAGTACTCGCACTTCAGCACTGATCATGCTTTAGTCGAAGAGGTCCACTAACCCAAATATGAAGTAGCTTTGGTGCAGCTGAGAGACCTAGAATTTTGTGTTGGAGCGTTACTCTTAAAAGGCAACCTCTAGGTGAGAAGCTAAGTTTGTTTCAGCCAAGAGCAGAGTTTACTGAACAAGCCTTTTCTTAAATGTGACAGGAGACCTGCCTTATTGTATCTCTCCCTTTCTTTTTCTCTGTATGTTAACTGCAGAGGAATAAAATTTAACTGATCCTGACTTTTTTTTTGGGGGGGAGGGGTACTGGAAGCAGTGACTACTGAGATTTCTGTTATGAAAAAACATCTTTTAGAGTGCAGATCTTTTAGTTTTTCCTGTTTCTGTGAAACTGTATTTGGCTTTAAATTTTTAATCTTTGGTCCTGGGCCACATGAAATTTTTCTTTACATGATTCGGTCAAAGTATACAAGAGAAGGAGCTAAAGCAAACATTGCTTATTTCTGAAATGAAAAAGAATGTTTTTCTTATTTCAGTTAGCAGCACCGTTAAAAAATTACACAGGTTTTCAAGTTTCAGTTTGTTACGCAGTCATCTTCCCTGTGGGACTACTAACAGCTTGCAGTGAAATGCATTGGGCTGCCACCTGAGCATATATGGGATTTACATAGTAAACACCCACAGCTTGGCTACCTCATGTTGCTGGACATGGAAGTGTAGATAATAAGTTCCTTCTGTTAAAAAGTCAAACTATGATAATAGTTCAGAAAATAGCCGTGAGTAATCTATGCTTTAACTGTTTTCCAGGGATTCTTTTTACTGACTCCGAGCAAATAGGATTTGTACATTTACCAGCCCAGATAGGATTAAGTGTGAGAAAGACTTCATGGTAATCCTCACAGTGGCTCTCAAGCAGTTGAAAAAACCTCTACTTATTCTTTTTTTCACCCATTCAAAGATTCTTACTCTACTGTTAAAATTCTTCCAGCAGACTTTGCCTTGAGTGCAGTATGTTGCAGTATGTAGCAGTTCAGGCATTTTCTTGAGTGGAATGGACTTTCATTTCCTTTCCTCCTTTTGTCTTGTTTTATTTCAGATATGAAATAAACTTGACAGTTTTTAAATTGGTGAAATTAAAATAACTCTGTAATGAAATCTGTGGAGTATTTCTATCATTCAGTGGGGTTTTACCATCAGAGGAAGCAATGTGTTTTATACTTGACAGGCTTAGTTATCTTGGTATCCTCTATTTTGCTTCAAATAAAAAGCCTGTCAGATATTGGCCTTGAGGGACCTTCATGCATTATGGGCATCTGAGCTTCACTTGCTTACCTACTGGTTGCCATGGGCCATTCCAGTTTGCTTTTAATCTTACTTATTTCATGAACCAGATTCACTCAGCCTTCTCTGCATGGGACACTGGAGCCTCTGTTCTCAGGGAAGTATGGCACACAGGAAGAGTGAATGCTGTGTACAGTCAGTAAGATCCTGTGTGCAATTTATGTTCAGGAGCTTAAACCCAACTACAGTTTCTGTTTTTAGTATACACACTGAGCTACTGGTCAGCATCTTCCATTATGTATCTATCATCTACTTTTCAAGAGAGAGACACTAAGTTCAAGTCATTAGTGCATTCACATGTTTTTATTTCTTTCTTTATGCACTTTTTCTTCTGTGTAGTTGTAGCAGTTGTTATAGTGGTGTTAGAATTTTGATGGGCTATAGGCATCCAGATATCCTGCTCTCCATCACAGATTATGCTGTGATCTAACTGCTTGTCTGACATGTTCTCAAATTCATTGCCCAAGTTAAACAGCTTTGATAATGAGTTTTCTCAGGTTTTTAGCACTATAGTGTCAAACTAATGATAAACCTGTAGCCTCTGTAATGTGGCACCTGCATCTAGACATTTCATAAAAATGAAACTAATTTTATACCTTCATCCTATTATAGCTTTGAAGGTGCAAGGGCCCTCATATCATCAATCCATTATTTCAGATGGAATGCATTTGCATCTTTATTAATGAATGTAGTAAATGACAGTTTAAACCATACTCTTCAGGGCATTACAAGTGAAAATCATAGGCTTTCAAGGAGCTGATACCATACTGAGTTTCATGCATAACTTGCTGTTAAGTAAGAGAATCCAGAGTTTAATTAATTGAAAGAAAAATTTACATTTTTCTTGTCGGATGCTAGATTTAACCTGATAATAACTGCAAACTGAGTAGAGGAAATAGTCTTTGTATGGCCAAAGGCATATATCATTGGTTGATCATAAGCTCTTCAGTTATTCTTGTTAGTACTAGAGTTCCATAGTACTTAATTTTGACAAAAGCAAAAACATGAGGAGTCAACATTGACTTAAACTTTCCAGGCTGAAATAATATCTAATTTTAAATTAAACAGCATGGAATTATATAGTTTTTTGATAACCTTATCCTGGACTATTAATTGAAAATTTCTATGTTAATGTAATTTAAACTTTATTTTACAATATGCTATGGAAGCAGATGTATTGGTACACTTCAGCTGCTCTTCTGATGCTGTTGGTATGGTATGGAGATTAACCATATAAAGAGTTCTGTTGAAAGTTTGGTATTGAACTGTGATAAGTAAGACTATGAATAATTGCCTAACAGGATATCCTGCCAAATATATCAGATTTGAAGAAGTGACTTAACTGTATGCAACTGGTCTACAGATTTGCTTTATATTTTTATCTAAATATCTCTGTATTGATAAAAGAAGATTTAAAATTAGAATATTGGCACTTTAAAAAATCTGTAGCAGTGCAGCTATGGACAATCAGTTGATGGTTATGTCTACAAAAACTGAATACATATATAGAGCCTGATTCCAACATAGTTATTTGTGTCATGCAGCTGTAAAATTTACTATCAGTAACTAGCCTATCAGTAGGGTATCAAGCAGAGCTACTGCCCAAAATGCTTATGTGAGCACTTGAGGAGAAAAAAGAAATATGTTTAGATTGTGCTAATTCCTACTTCTCTCTTTTGTGTTGTATGAGAAAATGTTTATTTTGTCAGACAAGGAAATCTTGTGGAATACAAGCTAAAATACATAATGATAAATCCCAGACTATAATGGTCAGCAAGATTGTACTTTATGTTCCTTAACAGATGAATGAAGTTCTGATGTTTATGAAAAGCCTACTGTGCAGGTCAAAAAGACCTCTGTAAAATTTTATGTCTAAATTTAGTTCCATTTTTAACTGATCTTGCAATAATAATCAGTACTGCAGATATGGCCTGATTGTGGATCTGCAAAGCATACTGCAAAATTCAACAAATTTACCTGTAGGAATATGGAGCTAACAAATAACTGTAATTATCACAGAGCAGTCCTATATTCTTTGCCGTCTGGTTTCACCTAACATGATGTGCATTGAAGAGTAAGGATGCCAGATGGTTGTAAAAGGATTGGAGCATGGCTTCTTTAAAATCACCATTTACAGAAATCCATCTGGCATATGCTAAGAACAGGAGCTGGGCAATTAGCTGTCATCTGATTTCCAACAGTCTCAAGGGACATTCTTGAGGCATTTAATGAATACGTGATGCAGTGCCTAACCAGGAACACTGTAGTATTTCAGAACAACTGAAATATTCAGCTGAGTGCTTCACAGTGCTCAGAAATTATACTTGCTGCTAGTTCCAGAAAAAGATACAAAAAAATATCAACATCTGTAATACCTAGTTCAGTTCTTCTGGAAAATTTACATTTTTCACAGGAAATTACCAATGGAGAGTATACATAGGAATGTATAGGTTATGGGTGATCTTCTTGCACATTTTTAATGCTGAAAGAGAGCAAAAGATGGAAAATAGCATCCGTGGGAAGAAGAGTAACCAACTGTGTAAATGGTGACTGTGAGGATACATTGACCAAGTATATATAGCAATGTAGAAAAGTGAAATGCAGCACTGCTGCCTGCTGGGGTGAATACCAACATGAGTCTTTGGCTGTTGGTTTCACTAAGACACTGTATTGGCTTTTCATTTTTTATACTTTTCAGTGCTTCTGCTGTAGCAAAACATCAAAGGGCCATGACTGAGTACTACTTGAAAGATGAAATGAATGTCATCTTGGGAGGTTAATGGGACATTGTCAGATGTTTGGAGCTAACTTTGTTTCCAGTATTTACTTAACCTCTACTACTGGTGGCTGGGAGAGAATGGAAGAATCAGTCACTGCTATTCTACTGCTGCTCAGTGGTGGCTTTTGAGCTTAATAAAAATTGTATCTCAGACAATCAGACCATTATAAAAGTCTTGAAGCTCATTAAGGGTACTGACATGTTACATTATGCAGAGAAAATCTCCAGCTACTTTATCTTTATTTTAGGTTGGAGTTTGTTTTTTTGCTATTGTAGCCTTCCCCTTGTCAGGGCTTGCCGAGGGGTGAGTGTGCCCCTGCACTCCCCGGGGGATGGCTGAGGGAAACGGAGGACAAAGAAGGTGCTGGCGGCTCTCCATGGTTACATATAATATAAGTTTATTCACTCCAGAGGCAACAGGCCACCTGGAGGGTCCAAGCTTATGTGGGATAACCAGGGAAGAGCCCTTCCCATTTCCGGCCCCTGGTTCTTATAGGGGCTCCAGCCAATGGGAAGGGAGGACAAGGGAAGGGGACAAACTGTCTGGGGTGAGGGATAGGGGACATAACAGATACAGTGAGAAATACATGCTAATTACACATTACCACATGCTATCTTGTAGTTTATAAGACTCTTCTCTCTCAGGGGAGTGTAAATGTTAGCCTTGAAATTTGAGTTCGGGAAATGGTCTTTAGCAGATGCCACAGTGCAAAATAGTCAGCAAAGGCTTGTGTGTAAATTTTTGTGAATAAAGTGGTTTTATGATGGTGATGATGACCTCTGCTATAATCTTCTGTCTGTTATAACTACTGCTACAAAGATGAGAACTTTGCATTTGGCTAGATAGAGAAGTTATTTTCATGTGAAGATCAGAAATGTTTCTGACATTGTCATCCACTTCTTGGTCTACAGTAAGCTCTGTCCAGCTCAGGGGAAAAGACTAAGCTGTTTTCTTATCTGTAAATGTTATTAATGTCACCTGGTAAGTTTGCATGTGTGATTTTTCAGCTTTTCTAGAAGAAAATGCCTCCATTTAAATTAGAGAAACTCCATGAGTGATTTACCCAAGGCCAAGCTAAGATATGCTTGTGAGTTTGAGCTGCACTGGAACTTGGCTTTATTCCCAGGGCTTCCCATTTGACATCATATGATACATACTGTGAGGTTATAATGCTCTGTAAGTCGGAAACTTAATGATGTCAGATTAAAGGGGGAAATTGAGAAAAGATTCATTTTAGAAGTTAGGAGAAACTGTATCTACCTTCCAAATGGAAAGAAAATGATGGAATAAATCATTCTTGCATTTCTGGAACAGACAAGACTGTTCTGCATTAATAAAAAGTGAGTGGTAAAAGTGTACTAATGGTATGGTACACTGTGTAGTATTTGGCACTGGTTTCCACTAAAAGGATACATAACTGGGTAGATGTAGCCAGCCTTCAACTTTTTTTGTGCTTTTTGTACTTCTCATAGTTGCTTGAAAAAAAGCTGTTAATAGACATTTTTTATTGTTAGAAGATACTAGAACATAAGAGATTACTGCCGTACTTTCTCTGCTCAGTACCCATACAAGGGATGTGTAGCAAAGGTATGCCTTTTCAGTGCAGAGAAATAGAAATCATCATGGCAGAATTAGCATTAAAGGGTTCTGTTGTAGTTGACGTAACAAGAAAGTGTGGGAAACACTGTATCTACTCCAGCCAACCATCTTTCTATCCCCATCTACCTGAAGAGAATAGGTGTCAACATGTACATGTACATAGACTAAAAAATTGAATTGCTTTAGTAATGTGTTAAGGCTAGTGCTGATGTTGTGTATTTCCTTATCGTCTTCATTCAGTACAAGATAACTTTGCTTGAAATGAATTGGAGTAAATCTTTTTGGGAGAGGATGGAAATTTTCAAAAATCTAGTTTATGTTGAATAGCAGTCTAAGGTTCATTAGTTGACTCATTTTATGCCTGCATATCCTGGACATTGTCTGCAGTTGCTACATTTTGAAAAACATCTAACATCTGTTTTGCTACCAAGATATTTATATAGTATAATTTCAGTAGATCATGACATTCATTTTCTGCTTTATTTAAGAACCAAACCCTTCTATTTTGACAATATTTGGATATTCTAAAGACTTAGATTTTATTCAGATGTACAGTCCCCTCTGTTTATGATTATGGATAAATTACTAAGTCTTTACAGGTATTGAATATGAGCAAAACAAATTATTATAGTTAGCAGGAAGTGTGTATTAAGTGGAAAGCGTAACTGTTCCTATGTCAGCAGAGGTCTTCTAGTTATGACAGCAGAAGGTGTCCTTACCCATATAGTGGACCACATATTATGAACTACATTACTAAATACGGTATTGCACATTTTAAATCATTACACTTACAGAATTTAAAAGTATCCTACTTTTATGCAACATATATTCAAATTGAAATGATTGTGTGATTTTAGAAATAAATACTGTATACAATTTTCTACCATCAGTTAAAGGTTTGCCTTGTTCATGGGACACTAGACTATTCTGAATAATTGTAGTCCTCCTTACTAAAATATTGTTACTGTGTATATTGAGTAGCAGACTAAGTGCCTAAGACCATTGTTACTCTTTGGTTTAAGAGTTATTGCTACCCTGGGACTTGAGTAACTTGCAAACTTTCTCTAAAGGAAAGAAATCATAGATTAGAAGTAGGACCACCACCGTTTCACTGGAGATCCTGCCCGTTCTTGGAGTCATCTGCTCCATTTGCAACTTATATTAACATTGCTTGTATGCAAGTGAAGAGATGGTTTTATTCATATTTATTTGTATGAATAAATATACTTTTCACACTTGCTGTCAGTGCAAATAATGTATAAAATTTAGTGGAGATGGTTTAAAGATTATTTTTTATGAATTGTTTTTAACAGCTGTTATATCTGCCAAAAAAAAAAAATCACTGTTTAAATACTGAAGTATGTTGATATTTTCAATATTGAATTTTGATAAAACAGTATCCATCTGCTTATTCAGTAGAAAATTTTTAGCTCCCAAAACAACAGTAAACAAAGAAACAAACTACAAGGTAACTGAAACAAACTACGAGGTAATCAAAACAAGCCCTATAGACCCTCCATTGTATTATGTGGTGCAATTAACAGGTGTATGCACTTTATGTGCCAGTGTTTTGCAGTTCATTCTGGAAATATTTGTCATTTGAGCTAATTCAACCTAAGGATGAGAGAAAATCTGGCAAATATTTGGAAAAGCGTGTTTGAGTTTTAATGGCATGTGTGCTCAGCACATATCGGTAAATTCTTGCTTTGTATATTGGCTATGAAGATAAATTGGTAGAAAGAATGAGTTAGAGAGAATCGTCAAGAAAAATGAAAATCTGATCCAGATAATTCTGTGGAGTATTTGTAATTAGTATGGCTATAGGATGTGATGGGTTTTGAGGACTGCAGAAAGAAAGAACCTCTAACAGAGAATTTAGTCTTCATACTCAAAGAAGAGGAACTTCTGCATCCTTATTTGGCATACAAAAAGCACACAGTAAAGAAACACTGCATGATTGCATGGCTTTGTAATTTGATATGCAACCCTTTAGAGAACCTTCAATGATTATCGTATGATGATAAGTAAAACGTTCAGAAACTCTAAGTCGGACCATTGTGGCAACACATTAATTGCTACAGAGAATTGGCAGTCTTCTGCTATTTCTGTTTTACCTACTTGTCATGTTGCTGTGACTTGAAAAGAACCTTGCTTCTCTCTCTGCAGTATGCCTTCAGCTCTGTAAGTATGGTCAGGTTATACACACCTTTCCATTACATAGGGTTGGGTTGACTGTCAGGATCTCAGTTTCTGAAGGCCTATTCAAAAACTGTTCTGTTGGTTTAATTGCATGATGTTATGTTTTAGTAAGTGTAAGTTAAAAATAATATCTCATTACCCTGGCTTTCAATCTTAAAGATTAATTTTAAAGAGTATGCTTAGTAACACTATAATTGAATTATTCATAATCCCCTGCTTTTTAAGAGATTGACAGAGTGCAAAATATGTTAGTAATGTTGTGAGAGTTTATGTTATGTTGTGAGAGCTTTTGGTTTGTTAAATCCAAAGTTTAGAGTATCAAGTACTTACTAAATTTTCTACTGATTTCTAGTGTCAGTAGAAACTTCCAAGGAATGAAGCTGCAGCTTTATATTTCATTCTCCTATATTAAAATTATATTTCTCTAGCATTCCAAATCTAGCCTCTATCTTTTTGATCAAAGCATTTATGGACAGCAGTGTATTTTTAAACTTTGTGGCTCTCAGTGTAAAGTTTTGAATGGTTCTCCTACTATATACTTCTTAGTGCAGAAAATCAACATGATCTAGGTGAAAAAAATTTAGCAAAACAGTTATTTGAAACTAAATAAGGGGTCTGGTATTCCTATACATATGCATAATTACAATTCTTAGACTTGCTTTTCTCCAGTGCAGACCACAGGGTTTTCCTTCTGGCTTATAATTGCATGCAGATACAACAGCATATCAAAACTTTTCAGACTTTGCCAGTGGCTATTAATCCATCTGGTCCTGCTTTGCCCAAAGCAGGCCTGGCCAACCTTCCTTGCTGGTGGCCACCTTCTTTTCCAGCTTTGGATTTCTCGGAGGTCAGCATTGAATGGAAAATACAAAAATTTTGCTCTATAGTGCTGCTAGTGAAAGAGAAATGACCTTCCTGAAGTCATCTTTCCTGTTGCTTGATCAACATGTTCAGAGTTCTTGCCTTCCTTGACTCCCTGTTTGTGCTGATACTGGGTATGCATCAGTAGATCCAAACCACTGTGACAAAGAGGTCTTTGGCCACCTGCCATTTATCTCCATTATATCAAAATGCTCAAAGATGTCCATCTGCTAGAAAGTTAAATCATACTAAAAGAAAAAAAAAAAAGATGCTCTGCACGTTTTGCAGCATTTTCTGCAGTGGACTAGGCATGTGAGATGCCAAGTGGTTACTGGGATATGGTTGTACTCAAGTCTCCTTTTGGTCATGCTGCATTTTACAGAGTAGTATGCTCAGCTGTTCTATGTTTTCAGCAGTGCATCATATCTTAAAAATATAGAAGTACATAAATGAAAGCTTACGCTGTGGAGCTAAGTTACTTTTACTCATGCATTTTGTGTCTGTTATACCCATTTACTATGGTACCATGGATCTGATTCAGAAAAGCATGTGCTTAATTAAGTGCTTTCCTGAAAAGGTATGCTTTTCTGAATTGGAGCCTGTAAGAGTAACTGGCATGTGGACTGTAATCTCCCATCTGGGACATTCTAGGGGTGGATATTGGAAGCCAAACCAGGGGTTTTGTGCTGTTCCTGTCTTCTGGAAGTCTTCTATTCTTCTAGATGATTTCAGTTTTTGATAAGGTGCATTCATCTGTGAGCTGAATTATGATGTATATTTATGGGATTCATCACTTAAATGCCCTAGTTTTGAGTAAGTACAGGTTGTAATTGATAGAAAGTATATTTGTATTTCATGTTAGAAAGCTAGATGCTGTGGCAATTCTAAAAATAAAGCTTTCTTCTCAGTTTGGAAATTAGGTTTCTACCCTTTATTTTGATATTTAGTAGGGTTTAGTTTTTATTTTTACAACAAAATTAATTTAGTTATTCCAAAGATCATGTGATCGACTGCCCAAGGTGTGTTCTTTGGCACAGATCCAGATTCCTGTTCTCTTTTGGAAGTGCTACAGATGCAATAAATTTGATTTCACCCTTGATAATTTCTATAATGTGTAGTAATAATGTATTGCTGATTTAGTCTAGTTGCTTTTCTACAAAGGAAAAAAAAGGTCACAAATCACAAAATCAAAAATGTTTTTATATTTACCACACCTAAGTAGTTGTATATACATAAAATTCAAATATGTTTCAAGATTTGTTTGGTGTCTCGTCTTGGGAGGTTATTCAAATAACAGAAACTCCACAGTTTGCATGTTGCTTGTTTCTTCTGAGAATTCTGTTAGGTCCCACTGTTTCCTTTGAGGTCTCTGTTGAGTATTTAATAGAAAAAATGCAAAATAATAAAGATTTGTCTCTAAATTCATGAAACACAAAATATTCTTTATACTTGGCAATGTAATATTGCAAAGTACATATATCAAAAAGGATCTTTAGATGAGTAGAAAAAAAAGTTGGCTTTTCATTGGTAGTTGAACAACTATAAAGTATTTTAACAATAAAGTAGATGAACTTTTTTTTTCTTTTTGGTGAAGCTGTTCTGTGATTTTGGTGAGTTTATGCTCATTTCATAGTTTTTCTTCCAAACTGTCTTTCTGTTGCATAGTTAATAGCCTATTGCATTGCTTGGACAGACACATCTTAATATTGTAGGCTTATTTATTCCTTTTTCTGGAATAATGCTTAATGTTTTATAAACTTTGTTAAAGTGATTCTCTTAGGAGAGGAACTTAGCCTGGAAGCAGAGTGACAGCCTACAAAAAAGAACGACCAAACCATCCCTCCATCCCAGACCTCTGTGTTCTCTGTGGTGATGTGGGACTTTCTCTGTGAAGGCTGTTAGTATTTGCTAATTGAACATTACCATCTCTGTATTTAGTTTCATTAAAGAAAAATTTTGACAGACAAGGTGGATTATGTGCTTCCTCTAGTTAGGAATTGTTAACGGAGGGATTTGAACACTGCTTTCTAGCCCTATGGAAAACAAGTTGTTCAAAGGGTTGACACCACCACCGGTCCACCTGCCATGTCTGTGTGCCACCCCTATGCGGTCATTGACTCTTTCTTTCTTTATTTGCATATATAAATCTGTCCCTTGCTAGAGACTACTGTTTGTAGCTCATATACCTGGAAGCAAAGAAAAGGTTTTAAATTCCTTCCTTTTCATGATATTTCCCCCTGCCACCTATTTTACAGCTTTTCATGAGGAGATACCTGTAGAGAAGATACAGTTTCTTTATACAACCTTTAGGGCATGTGATGACTCTGGAGCAGTAGCATCAGTTTTATAACCTACATCTTGAGGTGCAAGAACTATTGAATATGACGATCATGAGACATTATGAATTAACCAGGAAAAATAATTATTTCCTCTCGGGAAGAGATTTATTACAAGAGGACACCTCTGTGGCCTCTATTTCACCCATTTTTTATTTCCCTCTTCTGTAAATACAAAAACAAGGCAGAAGGCATAAAACAAACTTTCAAGGGCATCTTTTCTCAGCTGTTTATTCAACCCTACAGGTTTTGCAAAACCAGAACTTTCATTTGCTTCATTAGCTGCAAAGGAAGGTCCTTCTTGTCTTTGTTTTTCAGAGCACATTTTAAATAATTTAATAAGCACTAGTGATTAAGGCATTAAGAATTAAAGTAGTTTTAGAATGAGACTGTGGTAATGGAGAAACACTGCCTAAGTTCCCAGCTGAGCAAGAAATGGGAAAAAGCCTTTCCTATCCACCTAACTCCTGTAAAACTGACACAGGATTGATGGAAAGAACCTGGCTCAAACACACATTTTTAGAAAAAGCAATTCCCAAAGAACAGTAGTGCTCTTGAATTAAATATTCATGTTTACTCCTCTGTAAGTTCATCTGTAGAAACCAGCACATATTTTTGGCTGCATATATTTTACTAAAAAATCCTAAAATAAGAATATGCGTAGTTATATTTTAAGACTTTGTGTTATCAGTGTTTCCCTAACATGCTTCCAACTCTTCATTGATAATTAAGTTCTTTGAATCTTCATAGAACATTGGTAAAGAAGTAATAGAAAGACTCTTGATGAAAATGCTGGTTGTAATATTCGATGGATGCAAGAAAAAATTATTTTGAAGGGAAGATATTTATATCAAAATGTAAATGTATTATTGTTACACTTTGTATCCAGTGAATGCAGAGTCATGTTCTGTCTGCAAAATTAAATATCAAAACAATTATCTACTAATTTCTTGGCTTGCTGATGAATTGAGGTAATTTGAACAGTTCCACGAGGATATAATTTGCTCTAAGATAATTTCATTTACTTGCTGAAATGATAAACTTCAGGAAAGTCATTCAAAGATAAATCGATAAGAAGACAATCTATTTTTAGTGGTGGTCCCGTAACTATATATATTATAAAACAAAATTAGTCCCAGGGAGACAATCAAAAGCAATTATAATCCATGTCCTTAGGAGATGGAAAGCTCCTAATTTAGGTGAAATAAACTTTTCTTTTTTAAACAGAGCTTTGAGAGACCAAGCAGTACAGGAGCAAATGCATCCCCTTCCTTTTCCATTCTTTTTGCTCTTCCCTTCTACCTCTGTCCTTTCTAGTTCATGACTCTGGCAGTATATTGGTGGAAAAGAGTTATATATCTAATTTCTCTAAGAACATTGTTTCATGTCACTGATGAGCATTGCTCTCTTGCTTCAAAGGTCTAGTGGGAGATGTCCTTCTCTATGGCAGGGAGGTTGAAACAACGTGATCTTTAAGGTCACTTCCAAACCAAACTATTCTGTGATTCTAAAGGGGATAAGGGCAGGAAATACATAACAGCAATTTTTTTCAACAAAGCATCCTGAAGTACCAAGCATCAGCTACTATTGTCCTCTTCTGACAGGTTCAAGAAACCACTCAGGTGCGTTGTGTAAGATGTGGCATCTCTCTTGCTTTGGATTTTTCTATTATTAGTATAAAATGTTTTTTGTGCAAGAGACAGCAGTAATTGCAATAACCTGTTTGAAGACAGGATGACTGTGGGCTCTGTAGACCTTCCCCATGTGTCTTTTTATGCTTTTTGCTTATATTCAGTTGCACTCACTCCTTGGTGGAGAAAAGGCTTTTCCATCAGAAAAACACAAATATAGATAGTATCAAGAGTGAATGAGGTATGTAGGGAAGAAAGCAAATTCAGCCCTTCTCTACCTTAGTTTAGTGACCAGAGTATAATTTCTGATACATTGTTATATGAATGATGTCTATCCATTTTGATCTATAATAATAGTAGAATTGATTAAATTAGTAGTTGCTGCTCTCTTCGCCACCAGCTCTAGACATGGTAGGCAAAACTCAATTTTGGTACATGCAGGATCAAATAAATGGGATTAATACATTTTCTCCTAACTGTACAGCAGTTAAGTTGGTATGTAAGTATCATTGTCTTTAAAACTGCATGATAATGCCTCAAAATGTCTTCTTAGTTTAGTGCAAGATGACCACAGGGAACACTGTTATTCTTCAAGAAAATAGGATCACATAGCACTGAGCACACAGTTATGCATCACACTTTCTTTTTCCTACTATGCCAGAGGAAAGCCAGAGGGTGTATAGTCTTGCAAGTACAAAAGAACTTTGCTAAATGCTTTTTCAAGAAAGAGAAGAAAGAATATAATTTCATCTGGTCACAAGTACATTATCTTAAAGGCACAATATAAGACATAGAAAGTCACCTACCTGTGTGTTACCTTTATTCTCGATTACCTTTATTTATTCTGAATAATCTTTATTCAGATTTTTTGTCTGGGTTTACTCTCAATTCAGAATGTCCGTCTTATTTCGCCCTTTTTTTTCTTCTTTGTAATTACATTTTTCCGGAAAAGTTACCTCTTGAAAGAATTGGACATGCCTGCACTATGCAGTGGTACCAAGTAGGTACCAAGGGTACAGGGTGGTGTCTGTGGTAGTTAAGACCGGAAGCAACATGCTGAGCCCTGTCTGGTAAGATGTGTGGAAAAATAGATAGAGTAGGAAACTGGAGACATGAAGCAGCAGCTTTAACTACTTTAACAACTTTAATTGGAAGGGAAATCCCAGAAATGTTATGTTTTTTCTATAAAATTACAAATTAAATTGTCAATAAAAATATTGAAATGAGAAGAACAGTTAAGTGGGATTTTTTTTTCCCTATTGATTTTGCAGAAGAGTAGAGCCGTGGAATTTCAGAAAATAAGGACATATGTGACTTATTGGCCTTTATGTTTTTTGTCGGTTGAGTTAAGAAATTCTAATTTTGGTAAAGAGATATATATAATGCTCAAAAGGTGATGGTGATGATAATTTTTGATGATGACCTATTATTAAATGACTTAATGTAAGTGAAAACAATGCTTCACAATAATTAAAATGTAACTCTAGGAAAAGAAGATGTTGCAACATGCAGTGGAACGATGGAACGGACAAAAATAAACAGCAACTTACTGTCTTTCAGATTTCAGATAGTAGTTTGTTGCTGAGAGCCTAGTGATATGATGCTTCAACTGATGTATTCATTTTACCAATGCTAGGAGAAGGTTAGAACATATTTATAGAACAAAGGTGTTTGTTTCTGTAGTCTTTGAATAAAAATTTTATATGAATGCTTTAAAAATTCACTTGGAAATGCACTGTTTCCAAGAGTATAGTCTTGTATGAGGTCCCAGTTGACTGGAAGCAGGCAAACCTTCTCCCAGGTTTCAAGAAGGGCAAGTCTGGTAACTACTGGTGTGTAACTCTCATTTCAGGGCCTGAAAAATTAATGGAGAAGATTATTCTGGGAGTTACTGAAAAACACCTGAAAGATAATACAGTCACTGGTCACAGTCAGTACAGGTTCATGAGGGGAAAGTTGTGTTTGACAAACTTAATTTCCTTTTATGACAAGGTGTTCCACCTAGTTGATCAAGGGAAGATGGTGGATTTTAGTAAAGCCTTTGATATTGTCTCTCACAGTATCTTTCTGGACAAAATGTCCAGCCCACAGCTGGATAAACATATCAGGCAATGGGTGAGTGACTGGCTCATAGGTCAGGTGCAAAGGGCAATAGTGAATGGGGTAACATCAGACCGGTGACCTGTCACTAGTGGGGTTCCACAGGGCTCCATCCTAGGCCCTGTACTCTTCAACGTCTTCATAAATTACTTGGACACTGGACAGAAAGGGATACCAAGTAAGTTTTCTGCTGATACTAAATTGGAAGGAGCTGTTGACTCCCTCAAAGGCAGGGAGGCCCTGCAGAGAGCCTTCAACAAATTAGAGGACTGGGCAATCCTCAACCATATGAAGTTCAACAAGGGAAAGTGCTGCATTCTGCACAAGTGGATGGGGTAACCCTGGATGTTTGCACTGACTGAGGAATGAGATGCTGGAAAGCAGCTCCATGGAAAGGCACCTGAGGGTCTTGGTTGATGACAAGTTGATTATGAGTCATCAGTGCCCTGGCAGCCGGGAGGGAGAGCCTGAGGGTCATCAGGCAAAACATCACCAGCCAGTTGAGGAAGGGGATTGTCCTGCTCTGCACTGGTGCAGCCTCACCTTGAATATTGTGTGCAGTTTTGGACACCACAATAAAGAACGATATAAAGCTATTAGAGAGTGTGCAAAGGAGGGCAACAAAGATGGTGAAGGGCCTTGAGGGGAAGCCATATGAGAAGTGGCTGAAGTCACTTGGTTTGTTCAACCTGGAGAAGAGGAGTCAGGAGACACTTCACTGCAGTTACAACTTCCTCACAAGGGGAAAGCGGTGGGCAGGCACTGATCTCTTCCCTCTGGTGATCAGTGACAGGACCCAATGGAATGACCAAAAGTTGTGTCAGGAGATGTTTAGGTTATGATCTAGGAAAAAATTCTTCACCCAGAGGGTGATCAAGCATTAGGCTCCTCTGAGAAATGGTTACAGCACCAAAATTGCCAGAGTTCAAGTGCTTAGACAACACTTTCAGGCACATGGTGTGATTCTTGAGGATATCCTGTGCAGGGCCAGGAGCTGGACTTGATGATCCTTGGAGGTCTCTTCCAACTCAGGATATCCTATGATTCTATGACTTCATGAAACATAGAGAGTTAAGACTCTTGGGGAATATATCTGTATGTGTGTCCATCTGTGAAATTTTTTCTTTCCTCTGGGACAGGAGAATTGAGCTCCCTTTATGATAAATTTCTTGCTGCATATCAGTCAGACTGAGAACTTAAATATATTTATATCTATTGCAAACCATGTCTTTACCTTTTAATTGGAGAACACTGTCCTAGTCATAAAAAAGCCCCAACCCAACCCAAAAATGAAAAGGCCAGTCTTGCCTAGGCAGCTGACTGGACCAGATGGCCTATAGCTGAGAAGGCAAGCCACAAAGTAGTGGATCACTGATCTAACTGTTAGTTAGCAGGTTAACAATCAAGCCCATTTTGTCCAATCAGTATTTCCCACCAGGCAGATGATTACAATGTGCTGACTTCTTCAGCATTGCCTTTTTCCCTCTGTGGATATGGAGCCCAAAAAGTAAATTAGGGCTCAAGATTCTACCTAGTTCTTAATACCTAAATCTGTTATTCTAGATTTATCCCTTGGTACCTGGTTGATCACAGTTTTGGTAACAGCCAGAAGGCTGTTCTGTAAGATTATCTGGTGATCAGAACAGCTACCTGATGCAACGCCTGGGTTGGTTCTTAGTCTTTCGCTAGCTCAGTCCATCCAGGAAAGCATCATCGAAGGGTAAAGGATTGCATGGAGACCCTCGTGGTGAACATACATGGTTTATTGATCCTCTGTTGCCATGAGGCTCCAGAGGAGATCAAACCCAGGAGGGTCCAGGACAGGGTCTGACCCCGACTTCCTGTCTGCAAGGGTTTATATAGGGGTGCAGGATTCGGGGAGGGAATTGGGAAATGACCAATGGGAAGGGGAGGTGGGAGTGGTTTAGGGAGGGATAGGAGTGGTTTGAGTCCGTATGTGGGGAGAATGGGGGGAGTGAGGGTAGAGTTAAACTGGGGATACAGAACTACATATTAAAACATATAAATATAGAAACAGATAAATAGAACACTACAACAGCTACCAGATTTATCACCTGTGCGTGAGTGCTACCTTGATTGTTACCAAAAAGAAAAAGGAGCAGTGATGTTCTGTCCACTGAGGGCTTTGCTAACAGCAGTCCTGTGGCAGAGCTCAGATGGTTTGAATGGGCCAGGGATACCTAAAGGAGCTGAAGCTTCAACATTCAGAGTGTTCTGGGTGGGTTTATATCAGCGTCAAAGTGTTTCCATTCTGAAGGATAACTTGCATCCCTATTTGGAGTAGTGTGGTAAGAATAGAATACTGCTTGAAGTGGTAACTTAGACTAAGCCTTCTTTGTACTTTATTCTCTGTGTATGATGCATTCTAAGATAGTTTGGTCATCATGAACTTCTACATATGTGGTGCTTTTCATAGACTAAACTATGTTTTGGTAAAGTGGTAATATGTAGCAGATCAAGAGCGGGCTGCTGGTCATGCCTTAGGCAAATGTTGCTGCCTAAAAGCAGCACCAGTAGTCCACAAATGTACATATTGGACTGGTGCACTCTAATAATTCAGCTTCATACTTTTCATTTTTCCTTACACTACATATTTTAAAAAGTTCTGTGAGGTTTTGCAAAATGTAAACTCTCACCGTGAGAGATAGGACACTGGAGAATTATTAAAGCAAATGCATTTCCACTCTTTTGAACCTGATTGTTGCAGCATTTTATGTCATTACTTGGCATCCTATCTGCTCTTTGTTTTGTTTACTCTATGGCTTATGAAACACCCTCTTTAGCTCTTTCTTTCTGGCCTGTTCTGATAGTGCTGATTCACTAGCAGCTGTTATATTCCACTGGGGAATACCAGCAGGGTAGTGAGAAATATGGTACAGCCAGGTACATCTTTTTCTCCGACTAGTGACAATTCTTATTTTCATTCATCTGTCTGATTTGGTTCCTTTAAGTTTGAATTTGGAAATTCAAAGTAATTTTCTGCAAAACTATCTGAAATAATTTTTTTTGCAGCTTCCTCAGCTGCTTTGTGCTACAAGGAAGAAGTTGCTTATAATACTGATATGTGGGATCCTCACAAGTACAGAGGTTAAAGTTCTTTTTGACAAACTCAAAACTGACCTTCTTGTCCTTCCTCATGCCATGCCGGGACAGACATAGACCCTTCTTTATTCTTGGAAGTGCCTGTCTCACATTATCTGAAATATGTTTCATGTTGTGTGTCTTGCATATGAAAAATTTTTATAAATCTGTTAAATAATGTAGCGTTTCAGGTTAGGACTAAAATCTTGTAAATCTGTGTCATCAGCAGCATCTTTTAAAAGATGGCACAAATGGTGACATCTGGGAGCCAATTCATCATTTAATTAAATTATCCTGTAATGAAATCTGCCTTAATGAGATTAATTTTAATTATTAATCATGAGCTGACATGGGCACAAGGCACCATAAATAATAAATGGAAGCTGTATCTGCTCTGTTTCTAAGAAAGGACCTACTTTAGAAGAGCAGTGCTTTTCATGAAGCTGTCTTTTGGGGGTTTTGTGCTATCATGGTGGTTATTTTAAGTTTGATTTCTGTTTCAAATTTTATGGCAGAATACTAGTCCTATTTCTGCTGAGTAACTGTTCTTTTAATATTTCATTTAACTCAATCCTTATATTACCAGTCACCTTCATTATTCCAGGGATAAATTCTTGTTTCTGTAGTTAATTATTGTTAAACATATTTTATAGGTAAATAATGTAGATATAGTTTATTGAGGCTGTGCCCAGAATGTGTGGGGCTTTGGCCTAGTCTCTGCTATCACACCTATGTTTATATGTTTATATTCATACATGTGCTCACACTCCTGCAGCTTTTCCCACCTTCTGCTATAATGTCCATCTTCTTGTGGATTACATTAGTGTTTGTATTATGAATGCTGTTTATAAGGACTTTTGTTGCTTGGCTGTAACAGAAGTTTATCAGGGAAGCATGGCTGGCATAGGAGAAATTATCTTTGTGGGTACCAGCCACAAGTGCTCCATGAGTCTTGTCATGAGGAGTGAACCTTTTTGCCTTTACCTCCATTAATAAGCAGAACACCACTGTGGTCCCAACTTGCCAAATGCAAACTGCTTCTAGAAGTCCGGAGCTGATTATTTGCTGCACACAGAGTGGTTTTCATTTTGGCCTTCTGGGCTGGGCATGTTACCTGCCATCTGCATTTGTTTTGAAGGAACTGCCATTTGTTTTAGTTCCAGTATTCTGCGAATATTTGGTTTCCTTTCAGTGTCTCTTGTTGAAAAATCATTTTGCTTCAGAAAGAAACAAATGACTACAGTAAGAACAAGAGCTGTTGATGCTGAGGAGTGTCAGCAACAACCTGCTGCATAGAGGAGTTCCCGAATGCAATTCTTGTAGGCTACCATTAGCCTGATAGTGCAGCCCCTGTTTGGGCTTCATTGGATGAGAGAATGAGCAAATATGACCAGACTCCTCCTAAGCTGAGGGAACTGCCATATTCTTCAGTGGCATACAGCAGTTGTCCCCAAATAATTTTACAGCTGTATCTGCAGTGATGACTGGGGAAGGTAGGGAATTCTAGTACCACTTTTATCTAACCTTTCCTTCCTACAAAACTGCACAGTTACATGATAACTATGTGGCTTTTTAGAAAGGATAAAGGGTTTTGTAGTTAAGTTCTACATGCAGCTAGGTGTATGATAGGAAGTGGCTTTGTTTCTTCATTCCTCCCAAACAACACATAAACATACCATTACAGCAGTTGGAACTTATGTTGACATCATATCACTTGCATCAAGCAGTGGTAAGAGCAGAAATAGCTAGAAACTGTAGACTGAAATGACATCCTCTCATTTTAGGACAGTTGAAAATTATTTGTACTAGGAATTGTTTGCATTCCAAAGACTTTCTTGTCTGTGCCCCATGGTATTCTCAAGTGCCATGGATTTTGAAAAGGGCAGTGTTCACTCTTTTTCAACTTTCCATAGATTCTTACAGGACATGGTTGTTTGCATAATACAGTGATGTCTGGACTATTTGTTCTGTTGACTCTATGCTATATGATAGAAGTAATAAAAAGTATTGTGCAGATAATTATATTATGCTTTAAAAAGTACAGTAGCCAATAAGACTCAGTAAAATTTTCTATGTTGTGAATAAAAGAAAAGACATATCTCAGCCTAAAAGAGTTCTTTTAGTTCTTCTTCTCGTTTAAAACTAAGTCCTAAAGATTCTGGGGAAAAATCATCCAAACTTGAACCATGCCAAACTCCTGATGCATTTCTTTTATTTATTTAATATTTTTTTTACTATAAGCGGAAGATTGAAGTTTATTATATTAAATCTTAGAAATTTCTCAGTATATGTGACATTTTGTGTATGCTTTGATACATATAATTCAAAATGAACTCTTCATCCAGTAAAAATCTTAGCTCTGCTCGCCACTTCCTCCTCCCTCCCCCCAGTTCCTCTTTTATGTAGTGGTTCAGAAGAGAGTAAAGAGTAAAGAGGTGCATGCTTCACTGTTGTTTTAGAATTCTCTTAAGAAAAGAACATCTGGCTGGCCAATTCTTCGTGCAATTTCAAAAGTGTTCTGCATGGAATTGCTTTCTGAGAACATTTGTCAGAATTGGGAGGAGGGGTTGGTTCTTACATGGATATAGTTTTAATTTAAAGATTAGGAAACAGGGAGTGAAACAGTTGAAAGAGATATAATGGAAAAAAATGTACTTTTAAAAAATGTCAGTTTAAATAGGTAACATTTGAAGATGAGAGTGTAGAATAATATTCTGGGCAAACATTATTATGTGATTTCCTTGTTCTTACATATTTTCAACAATTGTTGAAGGTGGGATGTTGGGCTCAATGCATTTTTTTTTTTTTATCTTGAACAGATCTACTTAAGCAGAGAGTTGTTGACTGCAGAACAATTTGCATTAACTTGGATCATGTCTGAGAAGTTTGTGGAGCACAGTGTAATAACAGTGTGATCTCCCAAGCTGACTGCAGGGAGATCACACATTCTAGGAATGCAGCATGACCCACACTGCTAGCACAGTGTGTATTCGTTTGGGATCTACATGTGCCTCCAAATAAAATACCTTGTGCTTCATTAGAGGGCACATTTCACTTGTTTTTGAGCCACTGAGCTCAGTGCTGTAACTTTTCTAGTTCTAGCCAGTTGGCTCTTGTATCACTATACCCTGTTAAAATGCAGGATGTACGGCTGTGTGTTAGCAGCCAGGTTTATTATGCTGCATTTGGTGGATTCCTAGATACATCTCTGCATTGCAGTCAAACTTTACGTTGGCTTTGTTCTCTAGGAGCTGATCCAAAGCTTGCTGATGCTTAGAGGAGTGTTCCAAGTAACTGCTGTAGGGTTTGGAACAACCCTGATTATTATTATATAGCCTGGGAACATTCAAACAAGAGCCACAGTTTCACACATGCACACAGATTTGTTCAAAAATTAATTATCCAAATGCTATGGAGACTACTTTGTTCAATGGCTGCACATAAAAATGAAAAGAGAAAACAGTCAGAAAAGAGAAAACAGAAAAGAGAAAACAGTCAGAAAAGAGAAAACTCACTTCTGGCATGGTGGCTTGGCAGTTGTGTGGTTTTGAGGGTGGGTGTGCACCCACACCTAGTGTGTATGCGTTTGCAAAGTTGTCTGCTGATCCAATTTGTTTGTAGTGTTCAGGGAGAATTATTGTGAGATTTTAATGGTTTATTTTAAAGGTTGTAGTTTTCTATCCAGCTTCTGCCAGATGCATTCAACAGATGACAGATTTGAGGGTAATACGGGCTAGTCTTTATATATTTAACACTCCATTCCATTCTTTTTTCAAGCACATGCTGAGATCTGAACAAATGTTTAATATCATTGTTAAGCTGCAAAATTAAACCTTGACCAGTGGGACACTATCTGCTTGGAAGAATGCAGCTCTGTACAACGTTTTGGTGTTCTTCTTGGGCAGGACAGACAAAGTGCTGTACAGTCTGCTAATTGCCTTGGCTCAAAGTCAGAACAATCCACATGCCATTAACTTAGCCCTCCCTTACCTGCTGAGATGTGTCTGATCCCCACAGTTTGTGCTTGAATGTAAACTCTCTGCATTTGGACTTCTCCCCATATACCTTTTTTTCCATGTTCTGAAGTCCCAGTTGGCTCCTACTGAGTATAAAATATGTCATTTGAAACCATGTTTTCATTCGGCTTATCACCCTTGAATACTGATCTGCTTTTGATCTCATTGGGTCTGTGTCAGCTCCATAATTGGTTAGTCCACATTTCCTAATGTATAAATGGATAAGGAGATTTTAGGTGAGATATCTAACTTGCCAAGAAANGTCTTGCTTTTTTTTGAGTATTTTAAAATTGGATTTTTCTTGAAACCTTCTCTTTGACAGTAAATTCATAAAATGTGTACCTGTCTTGCAAAACATTTGAAAAAGAAGTAATTTCATGGTCTTATGTGACCTCTGAATCTCAGTTTAGTCGTTGTTAAAAATAAGGATACCACAGTTTTACTTTGTAGAAGTTTAAATTTGAACTAATTATGTGGATCAACCTGCAGTTTGGATGCAAATCAGGATTCCAGCCAAATGCAGNAGAGAAGGTGTAAGTTACTATAGGAATGGATAACTAACTTATTAATGTGTGCTTCTTTTAGTTGCTTTACCTACTTACTCTTTTTCCTGACCGTTCACTGTATCAGCAACCCCTTTTAAGCTCAAACATATTTAATAACCTGAATTCAGAAATAATACTTTTAAAGATGTAATCTACAAATTTTGAATGAGCATGGAAATAAGTTTTCCTATTTTATGATTCTAGATCCAATTATTTCAGTCTTAAGGCCAATTCTGCCATCCCAAGAGTCAAGACTGAAAATGAAGATAACAAGGAGAAACATGCTCTGGACTCTTCAGAGCATTCAGGATCTGGCCTGTGACATCCATGGTAGATCTGCTCGTGACTTCAGGGGTGAAAGATCAGATCTCCAAAATTTTAGTCTTCTTGCTCTTGTATAAGATTTCATAGAATTAATTCAAGTCATTCTGCTTCTCAGGGTGGCCTGGTTTCAGTCAAAATGTTTTAAACAGCAATTCTAACTGTGGTTTGAACCACCCATCTGAAAAAAAAACCAAAACAGGTTTT
>WEIV01021043.1:0-22199 GCA_013390005.1 Calyptomena viridis
TTTTTTATATATATATTATTTGCATTTGATCTGTTTGGAACATCTTCCATTTAATTTTTGGAAGAATACAAGAAAATAACAGCCCTCAAGTACCTTTGGGGTGGTAATCTAGATGGAAAAAGGAATGAATAGTTTATCACCTTATGTGACACTTTATCCCGTTTAAAATTATTACAGATGAAAAATTAAAGATAATGTGTTTTCCTTCTGGTCTTTAGAACTGATATAATATATGCAGCTAAAGCATTGGTAACCACACATTTTATAACAGTGATTATCAATTTATTAAAATTGTATATCAGAGTCCATAACTTTAAATTTGTATTCACATAGTGGTTCTGCAAAATAGTGCAGTAGAAGTTGTGAGAAGTTATACTACTCATTGAATATTGTACTTTTTTCACCACACATTGCAAATGAATCAGAACAGATAAAGATGTGATGTCCTTCCTCACTGAGACAAATTAGTGGTGGTCTGAAACACAGGAGATGCAACAATGCAACAGTGTCCAAACCCTTCTTTCAGAATAGGGTGATTCTTATCTTAGCCATAGGGAGAAGGCTCACTGCAAATGTGGGAACTGGCTCACTGGCTGCTTTGCCTCACAAGGAACAACAGAAGCTTTCTCACACTCTAGTGTTTACCCTAAGCATCAAATTCATGTCTTGACTTGCATCTCTTGCTCATGCAAAGTTCCTGTCAAAGTCAGTGGGAATTTTGAACATGTAAGGAATAGCTTACATCTCTAACTACATCAAGCTTTCAACTAAATATTCCAAACTTCCACTTTCATTATTCACAGATACAAACAACAAAATTTCCTTAGTTTTCTTAATTTCCTTGTGATGTGGAATTTTCACCCTTTATATCACCAATGTGGTCTTTCTTCCTTTCATCTACCAGCTATATGTTTTAATCAATGCAGAACAGACAAAATAGTTTAGGGCTGTCAGTCGTCAGGCTTTTGCAGTTGCAGTATGCCACTTTTACCATTTTATTTGGCTAACATAATGAACTTTTCATCACTTCTCCTTCAAATGTGAAATGTGTTCAGATGGACAGCATTTTCTTCACATTCTCACTTCAGTAGAAAAGTAAGATATAGTAAATGAGCTATCCTCATTTCCTGAAATAGTAAGTTACTACTGCAAGAAAGTGTTTCATGTTATCTTCAATTAGACCAGAATAGGGTGAAACCAGGATGTTGCCTTTTCTTTCTTTAAAGAGTGAATCAAAAAGCTTTTCAGAAATAGCAGTGGTGGCAGTGGTGGTAGAAACTGTGCTTAGCAGCAGTTCACAAGGAATTCTAGTTAATTTCTGAAAGAAAACTCTGAACTTAGATTAGATTTCCTTGACTAAAAACAAGCACTAGGAAGTTAAACAGTTGCTGCATTATTCACATTGCTTTAGACAATTGCAATGATGGGACACAATAGCCCTAATGACATATTTGGCCTGAAGGTTGAAGATTACTCTTCTTCTCTGTAGATTTTATAGGTAATACAGCTGGTACGATGATATAATAATAATTTTTATTTACAGGTATTTAAAGGTATTCTGCTTATTATTTTATGGAATAACAATGAATCTGAGCAAGTGTCAGACCGAAGCAGGTAGGCTAAAGTTCCAGAAGTACCTCCTGTACTGACTCTACATCACTTCATACCTTTGAATGCCTCTTGGAACACTGCATCCTTCATATTTCCACCTAGAAAAAAGTCTTTCTGCATGATGAATACTTGCTGCCTAGAAGAAGAGCCTCTCCTGTTTGGTAGCAGTGAGGAGCAGGGTGCTTCTGCCAAATTCTCTCAAATACCTACCTTGCTGTGTGGCAATTACTCCATTCACCCTGGGCAAAACCTTCCTCCTAGATGGTGGAGGGCAAGGTTTTGGAAAAGAAAGTAAAAGGAAAGGGTGTTTCTCCATGGCTGGGCAAGATGTGTCTTCTATTACAAGTAAATGGAGTAATTTTATGTGAAATGCGGTTGCTTGATTTCTGCATCCATAGTTCACAGACCACTTAGATGTTCCTGTAAATGCATGCATTTACAATTCAGAAGAGTTGAAAATGAAATGAGCTGCTAGTTTTGGCACAATGACCGAATATATATATTTGCAGAGCAATCTCATCACCAACAACTCCTTAAAAGCAACTTTGCTTTATGGTATTGAAGAACCTCATACATTGTATTTCCTGCCTTTTTTAACTGGGGTGTAAATGAAGAACTTGATCTTGCATAATTTTTTTTCATTCAACCCATGTTTTGTATTTGACGCTCACTTTCTCTACTGTCTCTGAGAAGATGGTTAGTTAGATCCTGTGGGTGTGTTGCGGTGTATGTTTTAAGTTCATTTCTATAATGTATAGTTCTGTTACCCCCATATCGGACAGTTCTGTTACCCCTGGCTCCCTACACAGTTGGTTTGTTCTGAAGTTTGTATCCCCCCTTCATATGTATCCTTTGTCCCTACTCCTCCTACCTTACCCCGTATATGTAACCCAATTCCTCCTACCTCCTGGAACATTCACTGTTACTCGGTAGCCCATTGGCTTGCCTAGTAGGCCCCTGGTTTCCAGTGATGTAATCCCTTCCCTAACCACTCCTACCCCTCTTTCCCATTGGTTATTCTCTTACACCTCCCATGGTTTCAACCCCCCTTTACAAGCTAATGCACAGGAAGTTTCTTCGTCCTTTTCTGGTTGCTCGCTTTGGTGCTTAGAGGACTCTGTAGTCACATTGGCTACAGAGTGCCAATAAACCCAGATTGCTTCGACCATAAAGGGTCGCCTGCATCTCTTTGCTTGCAGTAGCTGCACGCCCTTGCTGAGTTAGGCAAGTCTGACTCATCCTTACCTGCCCTGAGGTGCCCCCTGGCTAGACCCCTTGAAATAGAGGGGCTTTCGCTGGGTCGTCGCCCCACTCTCTGCCAGAGTGCCCTTCGGCCGCTGCTGTTTGGGCTAACTGGGACTAAAAAGGGGATTGCATCGACCAAGGGACCGCAGCATGGGGGAATGCTTTTGGAAACTGGTTAGTTTGTTGGAAATCCATGTGGTGCCAGATACTGAAACTAATTGTCAGCTTTGCTTATTAATAGTGTACTCATAAAGAAAAATCCCAAACAGGTTTGGAATACTGAACAGGAATCTCCCTCCTCTGTATTCCATTCTACTTTTTTCAGTCTCCTTATAAATATGTGGATGATAGAATATTAATTATTAGGCTGTTGAAGTAGAGAATCTTAATTTCCAGATTAGCCAGTCTGAGTGTTTTACTATCTCTGATATTTCCCTGTAGAAGGCTGAAGCATGAAGTATCTTTTAAGCATATCGAGCAACCCGCAAGTGTGCAAGGAACGAATATCCTTCCTGAAATCTTTCTTCATAGCTGGAGATGCCATGATGAGCTGAGAGTAAGGAGGACCTTGCTGCTGCACAAGAGAAATGAAAACATGTTACATAAGAGGAAAATCAGACAGGAGCTTCTGTGAAAAGAAAGAACCAAAGTGACTCATATTAGGTCTCAACCAGAGTCAGTCAAAGTTTTTGCTAGTTTCCTTTTTAAATGTTTGTTTCAACTATAGTAATTCTTAGCATTTTGAATAGATGCTTTTGGTAAGTGTGCAATCAGATACAAGAAATGAAAATAAGTCCAGATTCTACCATTCCTAAATCTCTAAGCATATGACAAAGCTTGAAGTCGTGCAGAATACCATGGAAATAGCTGATAGTATTTTTTTAATTTGTCAGCTTGTTCTGGGCTAGGAAAAGGTGAATTTTATTAAAAGATGAACGATTACTTAAAATCTGAAGGGAAGAGGGAATGCCATGTAGAACATTAATAAAGTTTAGGAACCAATGAGACAAAAAGGATTTAAAAAATCATATGTAATTGATTATTCATTTGTTACGCATGAAGTGTATTCAGAGACAGTAATGAAATTTTCACTATCTCAGATGGACAGCACTAGCAGAAGAATTGATGAAATTACACACAGCTTCAGCAAAGTACTAATAGTTATAACTTGATATTTTAGTTGCCTAGTGACCTAATTGATTTTGAAAGAAAGAAATAAGAAAACAAGCCCTGTATTATGTGTTATACTCTCGTGAAATGTGTACATAAAGTATTATCTTAGCTGCTTGGTATGTGCAGTTCAGCTAAATTCTTCATTAATTACCCTTGTAATGAACAGGAAACCAACATTATTGTAACAACTAGAGAGATTGTAGTATTTTTCCCATTAGCTCTTACAGTGATGAATTCTGTCTATGGGGTTGTTAGACTGACTTAATGATTCCAATGTAAGAATAACACACTGAACAGTTAAAAATGCAGTCATTGCAAAATTAAAACTAAATTAATTGCACATAGTGTATTGCCAAATTATGTATGTTAAATATGTATGTTAAAGCACTGAAAACTTTTATATTTACTGTCACAATATTTTTAAACATTGGCATAATTCTGAATGAGGGTTTTGGAGAATTTCTAAGAAGCTTCTCTAAGAAATACATATATTGAAGAAAAAAGGTTAATGTTTACTACAGTAAGTGACTTAAAATTCTGAGATAAAGATTCATAAAATGAGTTTACCACTGAGTCTTTTTCATCTCTGTTATCAAGGCTGTGCAAAGATTAATAATGAAATGAGAATCTGATTATATTTGCTGGGACTTGTGATCCTTCTGACTTTGCCAGACTTTCCTCCAGTAATAATCAAGGATGAAAATTATATGAGCCGTTTAACATTACTCCCCTGCCTCCCTCTTTTTACTTTCCTCCAGATCTCTTTCTCCGATCTCATTATCACAAAAGGAAGGAAAAAATCAGTCCAACAGTTGTAGGGGTTTTTTTTGCATGAGAGTTTTGGACAGGTCTTTAAGCCCATTCTGCTGGGCATTTTTTAGTTCTCGTTAAGGACCATGCACCCAACATTCCTGCCATGCCTTGCAAGGCTCAAACTGTGCTTAGGATGAAACAAGTCTCAGCCTTGCCCTCAGCATTAGAGTTGCAGTCCAACCAAGCTCACAGATATCTCTGTTCTGTTCTCAGATTCCATCTTTTTGCTTACTTAGGCAAGCTTTAATCTGAATCATTCCCTCATTCCTATGAAAACAAAGAGTCTATTAGGTGATTTTAAGTCTGTGGAAGATAGAAATGCCAGACAGAAATAGACCCGTTGTTTTGTGTTTGTGCACAGTAATTTTGTTAGCATAACTTAACCTTCTAATATATTTTTTATAATTCTGAATTCAGAAAAGTTAACTTTGTTGAAGTTCTTCAGTGTAGTGCATAACACTGTAGCAACTTGTAGGAACATTTAAATCCATATTTAAATGATTTATTTGTTTTAAAAATGGATGACTGATGTGGAAATGAAAGATATGTTTATCATGACAAATTCTTGTGCTGGAGCCAAGTTAGCTTTCATCAGCTACTTTATACTATTTTATCACACCATTGATCTGAAATCTGATTTTTGCACCTTGACATAAAATGAGGCTCAAAATATGTTTTCCCTACTACTTATCCATAAATTCCATCACAAAAGCCTTATTTTGATTATGGTAAGACCATCTTGGAGTTGCAATTAATATAAAACCATAGACTGTTTTCTCATTTTATTTCTATTTCCACCAGCAGTTAGCAGCAATGACAGATGGTCACTTCAGGATGTTCTCTGTGTTCAGTACAGTAAACAATGTTTTCCAACGACTCAGAGATTGAAGTTTGTTTTACAGTGTTTTATTTGGAACACTAGATTCTCTTTTTATTACATTTCTTTTTCTGAAAAAACTGAAACAACAAAGAAATTGGCCTGTTTCATTTCCTATTGAATAGCCAAAATCATCCCTTAAGTTCAAGACCACGTACTTTACTTTTCATGGTGATCTAAGACAAAAGAGAGATTAGTTTCCAGAACATAGGGCATGTGTACTCAGAACACGAATTCAGAATATTTAAAACATATATTAGGCAAATAAGAAAATCCATGACAGTTTACCTACAGAATTTCAGAGAAATTTAGTTGAATAGGGTTGATACTAGCTAGCTTTCAGTCAGACTGTCAGCTCCTACTCACTGTATCTTGGCTTAGCTGCTTCAAGGCAACTATGTGTAAATATGTTGCTTTCCAACTAGTCCAGTGTTTTGAATTTAAAACTCTGAACTTGATAGACCATTTCCATAACATAAATCCTCTGGCTGTGATTCAGCTTTTGTATCTCATTTTCCTCTGGCATAAAATGGAGATAGTTACTGGTTTATAAAGTGCAAGTGTGTTAAGAAGAGTGTGTGAATGACTACTATTACCCTTAGTGCTATGAGAGTCGTTAATAATAGATAAAATAGTCAGATATCAAGAAATCATTAAGCTCAGCATGCCTTTGGTTTATTTTAGAGAGGTGCAGATGTTCCTATATTCAGAAGCAGATAACACATTTAAAATAAAGATTTATGGTCTGACCCACAACCAGTAAGGTCTAATACTATCTCATACAAAATTGGCTTTGTTGGGCAAAGAAAGGTATCACATCTCACAGCCTTCTGGCTCACTTTCACGCTCTTTCCTGTAAGCTCAACTGCTCTGATACTGACAAATGAAAGGGGCCATCTTCCCTGGCTAATGAATTCCAGTTTTGGTCATGTGGCATCCCTACCCATGTTGAGTTAGCTGTGTTCATTTTGCTGCTAAAAGCAGTGTGACATTTGGTGTTTTCTAACTATAGTGGGCCTCAAGCAGTAACCAAATTTGACTTCCATTATCCCAGAAGTCAAGACAAAATTTTGTGTCCATGGAATGACAGGAATTAATTTGGTGAAAGTGAGTGATCTGAGACAGAGAATGGAGCTAAGATGGCTGAGTATCTCTAGGCAGACTCAGAGAAGTCAGATAGTTTGGGGATAGTGGGAAAAGTACTGGGAGAAGTCAATGAGACCTTGAAGCTTTATGAGGGGGGGAAAGAAATTATGTGCTTTTTAAAACTGAGAGGCAGGGAGAGGTATATATTTTGAGGGAAATACCTCCCCCTTGCTAAGCTGGTCTGACCTCTAGGTGCAGGTGCCCTTTCTTGAATGCCTCCCTGACACTATGCAGCTGGATATCAGGTGGGGAATCAGACTGTAACTCTGCTGTGATTGGGAAAGATGAGATGAATAGCAGTGATTGCTACTCCTAAAGAAGAGCAAGGTCCTAAAGAAACCCTTTGACCACATATCCCTTCTACCTCCCTACCACCTATGTCTGAATATTTTCAGATTAACTAGTCTCTGCATTCTTGCACTACAAAAATTAGAGGGTAGGGTTGCACAATAACTTCCCCAGGGGATGCTGTGCTAAGCAAACACCTAATTTTTCTAAATCTAAGGGCAGCACCATTGCCAGGTTCTGCAGTTGCAGACCTGTTCCTGACAGTTTAGAAGAGTTGAAAAGCTTGCATAAGAAGTTACAAATGCAGTCAAAGGCTCAAATAATTACACTCTTCAAAGTGTTTTTCCTATCTCAGTGAACAACTTGAGATTTTTAAGAGTGTATATATTTTACAATGAAGGGAAAAGGTCAGTCTGATGTCTCCCTGTTTTCATAATTTAAGTCACTTGGTTTTCTCTGAGTAATTCAAAACAAAGACTAAGGATTGCAGGAAAAATTCTTAGGAACAGGAGTAAAAATCACAGAAAGCTGGTTTTAGATTATAGTTTAATCTTAACCAACTCCACTGTAATGATACTACAATGTAGATAAAGATAGCTCTCTTAATATTGTATCGCTGCACAAATACACTTACCTGCAATTTTGATATGAGACCTTCTGTGCCTCAGGTATGCCCAACTTTCAAGAATGCAAAACTAGCTCCAGGGAAACTAAAATTAGAGAAACAACTTTAGACCGATCTCATTTCCTAGTATTTGATTCAACCACAGAAGTACTTGCTGAGTAATGCTTGATTCATGTCAGTAATTTCCACCAGGCTTTGTTTCTCTATTGTTGGTGTTTTTCTTTCTTTGTCACAGGTAAATTGCCAATTCAATTTTTTCCTTCTGTGGCTTGTGTACTCAAGCTAGTTTTTCTTGATGTCAGGGCAGGTAAATATATTCTGGACCAGTATGATGTTCCCTTTTTCTTTGGGACTGTACTTTTAATTTAAATAAGAAACCATGACTGGGTGGAACTGTTGCCCCACTATTTATAATAGCAATGAACAAGTCACAGTAAATGTCTTCTGTGTAAGGCCAGAAATTATTACCTGGCCTTATGGTAGGAAGATAATATCCCATCCTATAAGAACATAGTAATACCTAGAAAATAGTTTAGTTTTCTTTTAATGTAACAGGTAGGAGACTTGTCTCACCATTGCAGATACTGTAGTACATTTTCTCCCAATGCTTTATTCCTACAAAAGGATAATTAATTTCCCTGATGGTTTAGTGGCTAGTTCATCTCTAAGGTAACTGGTGAATAGCTGAGTTTATTTATGTTTCTGGAAAGAATAGCAATAGTATACAAAGTTTTCTTTCTTGCTATTCTTCATTGTTTGCATAACATGTACTTCCCTGGGTGGACAAGTATATTCTGTAATTCAAGGTCTCTGGAAAGCAACAAGGGAATTATTCATGGAGTAAAGGATTTGTTAAATTTAAACTCATCTTGTGAGTTCATGAAACATTTTCTAAGATCTGTAACATTTGAAATACTAAAGAGCATTTCTTCCCAGATATTTTTGAAACTTTTACGCTTAGCTGACACCTCTCTCCCCAATTGTTAAAAAGAAGACCTGAGTTTTAATTATTTATGCAAAGCAGACTATCAAAATAAGAGTTCCTGGCATTAAAAAAAAAGAAATTAATATCTGTTTATTCATATATATATAGTCATATAAATTCCACCCTATGACTTTCCTTAAGGTTAGATGCTGATTTGTGGTGTAATTCTTAAATTTGTACACTGAAATTATTTTATGCACCTGGAACTGAAATACAAATCTACTTCAGGGCCAAGTCCATAAAGCATTTTTTATTTTGAGGGTGCTTGGCTTTTGCTTTTAGCTTTGGGACAGTCTATGTTACTCTCAATCCCACCAGGTGCTGTCTTATTTTAACAGTAACCTTACTGAAATCTATGGTTGATTTGCAAATGAGGGCTATAGGTACTTATATAGGACTGTAAATCTCTCCCTCTTTTTTTTTTTTCCTTTAAGTATTGTAGAACTCAATGGTTAGTAATATCAATCCTGTATTGACAACTGGAAGAGAAAGTTGGGATGATACAAATTTCTGAATCTGTCTAGTCACTTACCACAGCTGATGAGCCATAGCTGCTACTCATTGCCCTCAGATGCTATTTTCTGACTTTTTCCTGATTCAAAGAAACTTGCTCACTTTTTCCCCATTGAGAACAAGATGTGTACAAACCCACAGAAGATTTCCATTATATGCATGCCAGTTTCCTAATGAAAAGGAACTAGTTGTTCTGTCTCTTAAGTATACATATTTTCTCTTTATCAAAGCTGTTTTATGCCTTCAGGGTAAAAGTCACTGCTTTCTTCAAAGAGAGATAAAGCGTTGGAGAGAAGTTTAGTTCTGCCCTGAAACAGTTTTCTTGTGATAAGGAAATTTTGAAAGCAAAAAAAAAATTTTGAAGCAAAAGTTGTGTTGTTATGGTTCTCTCTGCTTGCTGCTTGTTTATCTTGTTGATCTTTACCATGGAAATATAGGTAACACATTTGAATCCATAATTTTTTTAGATTTCTCAGAGCCCTTATTGAAGGTCAAAAATCTGTTTCCTGTGGAAAAAATTTCAAGTTAATAAAATTCTTTCTACTTGCTTTAGGACAGAATATATTGACAAAAATTTAGTGGTTTTATAACACTGTTTAAAGACCACAACATTCTGACTCAGCTTTAAAACACTGCTAACTTTAACTTATTCTACATGGACATATGCATAGATGATAGGAGTAGTAAGATGTGGACAGAATGTGAAGAAAAAGAAAAGGAAGGAGACTGGTTTCCTTGTGCCTCTGAATGCTTCTGCTTTTTGACCAATCTGGTCATGTCAAAAACTACAGATCAGTCTTTACTCGACTCAAAATATAGTCTGAAATTTCCTGCTTGAATAAAAAAAAAAGTCTCAAAGAACTAACTTAATTAAACTTATTTCCTTTTCCTAAAATAAATTAATTCAATCTAGGAAAAAAGTATTACAAATACTACCAGTCCCTGTCCCTATATCTCTTCACAAAACTCTTTTTATAAAAATCTAGCTATTTTTTAATTATTTTAACTGGTATTAAGAGGAGCGTAGTCCTTATATCTACTAAATCCATATGTAATAAATATCTTATTTATATTATTATATCTTATTATAGAGAAAGCATTTGCAGAGAAAAGTAATTTCCTTTCTGAGGTTGCAAAAGATTATTAGAAATTGTGTAAAAATAATTTCACAGCTAGAAAAATCAAACTGACAGTGGCTTTAACAGTGACTAGCGATTTAAAAACAGCATTTTCAAGTGGAATGGTTATAGACATTTTGGAAGTGATAAGTGCTAACAGTAGCAAAAAGATAAATACACTCCTTGCTACACATACACACATTCAGGATAAGTCAGGCTCTGGTTCCTTGATTTCCTTACAGAAAGTGGTTTGTTGCATAAAGGGAATAGTGATGTTATTGTGCTAAAAAAAAAAGTTTTAATATCTGAATGAATATAAAGCTTTAATAGCTGCAGCTGCTGATCCATGGCTGAAAAAGCATACAGCCTACATGTGGGAGAAATTCAGATACATGAAATGTTAATGATGATTTTAAGATGACTACACCTTTTCAAAAAAGTGCTTAATTTCCTGTCGTGCTATCAAAATCTTTCTATTTCCTACATAATTTTCTGCTTTGAAATTAAAATAAATATGCCCTATTTAAAATGCATGAAACCTGAGGATAATGGTCTACAAATTTACTCCAGATGCATACTCACTGCTAGAATAAACATTTCAGAATACAGTTTTACATAATACTCTTATCTGTTTCATTTGGCTGTCCTCATAAAATCACTACTTTCCAAGCATAAACAGGTTGTTAAGTACATTTAAGGATTTTAGAATGAACAGCAGAGCTGTCGTTATCATTAAAATGAAGTACTGATATTAGAGTCAGACCACACAGAAGTGTTTACCCAGCACTGAACTAGAATTTCATTTTTTTCCTTCTCTTAGGCACTGTAATATGGATGGCTCTGATAAACCAGCTTGAGACCCATCATTTGAAGATTGACTACTAGATGCATATACAACAATCTAAACATGCAACGGTCCATACCTATATGACAAGAAGACATTAAAATATTAAACTGCTGTAGTATGAATTCTCTGGGTTTCTGGTTTATTTTGCTCCTAGCTGGATGCTGAATGCTACCTCTAGTGCAGGGTCAAATGGATACTCCTGTCCTGTGAGTAATATTCTGTTTACTGCATGCAAAGCATCCTATATTTTCTTTGAATGTTCAGATCACAACACTGAGATAATCTCCGAACCCTTCAGTAGCGCAAAGGAGTCATGAAGCAGTGCAAAGAACAAGGAACAGCAAATAGTGTGAGTTAAATGTTGGTGTTGATTGTATTTTTCTCTCAAAAAGACAGATTCTGCTTCATTTCACTAATTATATCCAAAGCTGTCATGTTAACTGACTCTTGAATATTCTACCTAATGAAGCTTAGTAAAATATTTTCTACAAACAATAATTCTGAGTAAAGAAACACACAAAAGAATGACATAATATATTTTTTAAAGATCATTTATTATTCTGAAAACTATCACATCTTCACATGTAAACATACATATCTGGGTTTGTGATTGATGGTGCTTCATCTTGTCTATTTCACTTTATAAACAGAGTTCTTTGTAAATCACAGATTTGTCAGGTCAGATGATTCACATTTTTAAGGACTCGATTATTGTACATACTATATAATTTTATATAAGTATACATATAAATTACAATAGGACATAGAATACAATACGCAAAACATATATGCAGATCATTAAGAAGAGAAAAAGCACATCAAGAACACCAGCTGTGCAAGACAAAGAGTTGCCTTTGCTGTCTCAAAGCTTGGGACTCACCTACATAATATTCCACAGGGTGAGAAAAAAGTCCTGACTGCCTTTCAATACTTCATCATCATTATACCTTGTATTTCCTACCACTACTGTGCTAAGTCCACTAGACTTTATTTTTTGAAGGATGTTTCCCCTTCTTCTATTTTCTCAAGGGTCAAATACTTTTTCTTTTTAATAGTAGATAAAATAACATGAAGCCTATGGTAGCAGTGCAGATATAAAACTGCAGCTCTTCTAAAGAAAAGAAAAGAAAAGAAAAGAAAAGAAAAGAAAAGAAAAGAAAAGAAAAGAAAAGAAAAGAAAAGAAAAGAAAAGAAAAGAAAAGAAAAGAAAAGAAAAAAAGAAAAGAAAATAAAAGAAAAAAGAAAAGAGAAGAAAAGAAAAGAAAAAAAGAAGAAAAAAAGAAAAGAAAAGAAAAAAGAAAAAAAAAGAAAAAAAAAGAAAATAAAAAAGAAGAGAAAAGAAAAAAGAAAGAGAAAGGAAGGCAAATAAATTGAGACAAAGAAACCCCATTAAGAATTAACAGACCACAATGAAAGATTCAGCTGAAGTCAGTAGGGGGTGATAATCTTGGGAGAGTGTTGGAGGGCAAAGGAACATGTTCTCCTTTTTCAGTTTATTGTGTAAGGTGGTGTTGAATGTGTGAAGAGAAGAGTAAAGGAAGGGAAAATGAAAAGGAAAACCAGAACGATTCTTCTTGAGGCTAAAGAGGCCCAGCTCTCTCAGCGTCTCCTCATAAGGGAGGTGCTCCAGTCCCCTTACTGTCTTTGTTGCCCTCTGCTGGATGTGCTCCACATCTCTCTTGTACTGAGGAGCCCAGAACCGGACACAGCACTCCAGATGTCCCCTCACTAAGGCTGAATAGAGGGGCAGGATCACCTCCCTCAACTTGCATGCAATGCTCTTCCTAATGCACCCCAGAATATCATTGGCCTTCTTGGGCACTGCTGGCTCATGGAGAGCTTGTTGTCCACCAGGACCTCCAGGTCCTTATCTTCAGAGCTGCTTTCCAGCAGATCAGCCCCCAGACTGTACTGGTACACGGAGTTTTCTAATCCAGGTGCAGGACCCTGTATTTGCTTTTGTTAAATTTCAGAAAGTTCCTCTCCGCTCATACCTCCAACCTGGACCTTGCTGGACAGCACTCTGGGATATCTCCCACTCCTCCCAGCTTTGTGTCGTGAGTGAACTTGCTGCCACTTCACCCAAGTTGTGGATGAGTGAGTGAACAATGCTGGGCCCAGTATCGACTCTAGGGGAGCACCACTAAAAAGTGGAAAAAGGAAAAATGAAGAGGAAAAAGGAGGATTGGGAATAAAAAAGTTTGGATTTTAAATTCTGAAGTGGCATGTCATCTGTGCTAAGCACTTGTATTGTTTCTATAGACCTCAGGACTATACATAACTCAGATACCAGTTTTGCTTTAGCAAACTGAAATGGCAACTACCTGAGATATCTTGTGTGATAGAAATGTGATATATTTCATTAGTATTTGTGAATCTTTGTTAGATTAGGGACATGAAGGAGGTTTTTTTTTTTAAGTATTATCCGTGTAGGTGTAATTGATAGCCTATATTTGTGAAGATATTTTCCCCAAGAAGGTATAAAATCCTTTCCTCTGGAGGCCAATCAGATGTATTGCTATTGTTCAATGCTTGGCTGATAATATGACCCTTTAAATTATGACACATTCCATTAAAATGTATACAAATATAGATCTCAAAATAGTATATTTAATTTAATAAATTAGTAATTTTTTTTACAGTTCCTTGCAGTAATTTTAGCTTCCTGACCTTCAGGCAGTTCTCATCTGCCATAAACTAAATCTATCACAAAGAAAGTAAATGAAAATGAAACCATCAACAAATAAAAAAAATTGATTTATTTTTCTACTTGGTTTGACACACCAGATATAACAGCAAAGCATAACAGAACTGCAAATTAAAAGTTAATTCCTTAAGAGGCCTCTTATCAAAACATTCAGACATCTATTTCAATTACTGAAAATATAGACTTTAGAGGGGATGAATGCACACAGTATATTTGGGTTTTGTTAAAATATGGGTGAAAAATTATTTTTCTTTATCCTTTTGATGAAAGTACACTTCTTACTGCCTGAGAAAATGTCTATTTTTATGCTACAGACTTGCTAAACACTTCCAGTAAAAATTGCAGAGTAAATAAAGAGATTTACCCGGGCATATGGCAGAGATTTAGAAGAACTTCCTTGCAAATCTTAACTGACCTCTAAATCTTGAAAAGTGATTAATTTTGACATTTTAAGACAGCAACCAAAAAAGAAATAGAAGACTAAGGGGAGGAGCAGAGGCAGAAGTATTGGCACTAATATAGAAAAAGATATGCAACCTTTGCATGCCTTGTATATTTGGAAAGTTTTTGGAAACAGTAAAAAATACATTATGCTTGTACTGGTCTTCTATCCTGCTCCTTAATATCTACAGAATAAAGGGGTATTTCCAGTACTCCCTGGTAAAAGTCAGTATGAAAACATTTCCCTTTTTATTGAAATGCATAATCTCAGATCTTCTTAAAACTGAAACCTTTAAAACTTCTGTTTAGGCAATCTTTGCATTGTGCTGCTTTTAAAGCTTAAGACTCTAGTTTCCCACTCACAACAATAATCCTTATTAACTAGTAAAGGATGAAACTGGAATAGGTAGAGTCAGTAAATTTTTCAGAATGTTGCATTCTTATCTGAAGTAAATGGTGTAAATAATTGTAATGGTTGGTAAATGGTAAATGATGGCAAATATCTTAATTTTCATGGTATAAATCATTGTACACAGACTGAACTTTAGATTGCAGAACTTCTGAATGATGACCACCTCTATCTTTGTGTCTTGTTTGAGACTATAAGGACAGTCAGAGGGAAACAAATACAGCTTGACAAACTTCTATAGTTCTTGAATTCTTATTAAATGCAAAATGGCTGCTGGGTCTTTTTAAGGTAATTTGTCAAGAGCAGAAAAGAACATAAAAATAATATCAATAATGTTCAGCAATTGCTAATAACAACCTAATGAAATGGATGTATAAATTCCTTTTGGACAAGTGTATATAATTCTCTGATCTTTTAATTCTTTACCAATATCACCAATGACAATGTGCAATGCTCTCAATGTCAGACACCATGTATTTCTGTGAAGTGGACACCAGTCAAAAGGAGCTCAGCTGAAACTAACAAATTATTTAGCATAGGTCACTGAACAGCTGTCAAATACTCCAAAGTTCCAGTGACTATTGACTGCAGAAGATTCAGAGCAGTGAGTTAGAGGTGAAAGACGTCATAAGCCATTTCAATTCCACTAAGCCATGCAGTCCTGTCCTCTGCTTTTTCATTATATTTGACATTTTTTAGATTTGTTCTTGGTTTCAGACTAGTAGCTTGTAGCTATGGGCTGAGGGAATGAGACTTTTCTTAGCTGCAGAACATATTAAAAAGGAAAAATATGAAAGGTATGTGGAAAATGTAGACCATCAGAGTTTGATAGATTTAGTTGTTAACCACAGGCATTTTCAGGAAAAGTTCAGTTTCTAATGTTGCTCCTGATAGCTAAACCAACTTAGTGACAAGGAGCTGCTGCTCCAACAACTGTGATTCCTCCATGAAACAGAGTGCCAACATGATCATGATTTGTCACTGAGTTGTAGTCAAAATTGATGAATTTGCTCCTACATGGGAAAGGAATGATTATAGCTCTCATTATTTTCATGATGGGCCTTATTTCCTGAGCTGAGCTCTTTTCATTCTAATTCTTCATGCTTGAAAACTCTAAACCACAAAGTCAAGTGGAAGAATACAAAGAAAAGTATAAACGAATGTCAGTATATTTTCCAAGAGGCAAGAAAATAGTAGACAAAGAAAAATACATACATTTTTATTATTTTTATTTCATCTTTTAAAACAATATGTATGCATTTGCTTAAATTGTTGTCATGGTTTGACTCTGGCTAAAAGCCGAGAGCCCACACACAGATCTAAAATTTCTCAGAGAAGGGAAAAAAACCCCTGACTTTTGTGATAAGGATTACAAGCAACTGTTTATTAACTACTTCACACAAGCAAAACAGGCTCTAACTTAGAATGTTAAGAATTTACTACTACTACAACTACAACTACTACTAAAATCAGAGCTTAAGAGTTTAAGGGTGAGCAGTTTGATAGTTGTTACAGACACCTTTCTCCCCCCCACCCCTCCCTTTTAAGATCCTTCACCTTCCCCCAACAGCTCGGGAAGGCAGGTGTGTGGGGGGGGGGGTTACAATCAGAGGTTTTCTTTGCTGCTGTTCAGAAGAGTGAGAGAGTCCCACCCCAGCTTTCCTCATGGGGTCTTCTCCACGGAAACAGTCTGTTGCAAACTGCTTCTTAGTGGATTCATTACTAACAACAGTTTTCCTGGTACTGTCGTCATGTAAATCACTTTACCATAGGTGCAGTCATTTCAGGTGCCGGCTGCTCAGCTGCCTCAGTGCTTCAGTGCTTCTCACGGGCCACCAGTCGTCCCAAGAAATGCTGCTCTGCTGCTCCAGCGTCTCTTCTTCTCACGGCCCACGGGGTTCCACCAGGCCCCTCTGCTCCAAACACAGGATCACAGCCTCTCTTTTCCGGCATGTCTCTGTTCCAGCGTGGAAAAATCTCCCAGTCTTTCCACGGGTTCACAGGCTGAAGAATCTTCGCCCCTATGATTCCTCACAGATTGCTGGGGCCCTATTCCAGTGTTTAAGGCATCTTCTCTTTCTCCTCTCTCTGACCTTGGTGCTAATCAAACTCCGCACCCTCCTGTCTCTTAAGCGGCCATGATGTTCTGCGCAGACTTTCTTTCTCTACTCCTTCTTAAATATGTTATCACAGAGGCGTTGTTGCCTGACCTTGGCTAGCTTAGAGCAGAGAAAAACTCTAGCAGCTTCTTAAAGAAGCCTCTCTCCTAGCCCCCCCCAACTAATAAAAAACTCTGGCTACTTAAAACCACAACAATTGTTTTAAAATATGAGCCTTGATTACATAATAATTTTACTGTTTTAAGAGATTCAGAATAATATGGTGTCAAGCTAAGTCCATACTTAATAAGTAAAACTCTTAACCCCAAGACCTAGATGGTAATACCAGCCTGCCAGTTCAAGAGAAGTGCAAGAGAAGTCCAAAGTGATTAGGAAATTAGACAGTTTTCTTACAATAACAAATTACAATTACAATTACAATTACAAAGATCTTTTTGCTAGTAGACAATGTTTATATGTACATGGGTTTAGAGATTGATACATTCTTTCTGAATCAGTATACCTGCTCATGCATATGCATGTATAAAATAAAAATATGGATTAGACCAATATACGAATCGGTAGTTCGTGTGTGTTGTATTTGTGTGTACATATATTGCCAGTGTACCTATAATTATGTATATTCCATGCTATACAACTGCATACAGATTTTTTATAACAAAGCATGGGAAAATGATGGAATCATACCAATATGTGTGTTCAATTTTTTTTTTAAACTGCAAGAACACAAATATTAGATGATGATTTTACATTACTCAAGTATTCTTGAATAATTTAAGTTTACCTCATACTGCTGAACAGGCTCTAAAATACAACTATCTAAGTATTGTGATTTAGATACTGAATTTTAGCTAACTACACTGAATTCCCCTGAATGAAAACTACATTTGATTATTATATTAGTGTCTGCCTGTTATGGAAAGAGAATGGATTTGAAATATACAATATACACATACTGTATGCAATATACACTCTCTTTCTGCCCTAAGAAATAAGAACTTAACAAAAGGCAACAATTCATACTACCTCCAGCCTTTGCTGGCATCTGCATGATGGTTAAAGGTGCTACACAGAAAGAAAATTTCTACATTTGTAGAAATGGCTCATACACATTTGAACATTTATGCTTTTCTGCACTGCTGAATCTTGCATATGTCTTTTGTAAAGAGGAAAATAATATTGTAAAACCTTTTCTCAGTTAAAATTTTCACTTAGTGACATCAATGTAGTGCATGTCAAAGAATAAGCATATAGACAAGAGCAGTCTATAACTGAGGCATACATAAGGTTTGCTTCATCTTTTTTTTATTTTTCCACAGAGACAGTGCAAGAGGTATCCTTAACCAAAAGCAGAACAAATTTCCCTCCTTGGTTTGCCTTCCCACAAGTCTCATGTCTGATTTCAGTAATATAATTTTGTTAGATATTCCAAACCTTTCTTCATTTTTGGATGTGGGACAGAGAATTAAAATGCACCTGACCTGAACCCACGCTCTCTGTGTTCATTGTCTTGAGCTTGAGAGGCCCAAGCAAACCATGGAGCTGCCACTCCTTAATACTATTGCTTAACCTGCCCAAGTTCTGTAGTGGCCAGTGGCTCAGAGGCCCTTTAAATCTGTATTGTGGAGTAAATTCTAAAAGTAATAAACAAAACAAAAAAGCATCTGGTGTTTGCTTGGAAGATGTTGTATACTGTAAAATCTTCCCCAGCTGACATTTTGCTGTAGCTCAGATGGATAGTGTGAATGTTAAAGTATGTATATTTTCCATGGATCACCAGGCTGATTTATAAATGAAGTCAATAAACTTGCCTGCAACAGAAAGACTTCTTGCTAATTTTTTTCCCTGTATTCCTCTGGCACTGCTATGAAAGGCAGAGTATACATCCAGTACTGTGACCTAACACACAACCAGTGCAGTCTCAGGTTTCCCCTCGGAAAAAAAATCTCACAAAATTTGAATTTAGATTAGAAGAAAATTTGCTCACCATGAGCATGATATTACAGAAGAAAATATTTTAAACTTATTTCTAATCTGCAATTAAAATGTCTGTGGTTCATACTTCTAAACACTTTCAAGGTTCTCTTCTCCTGCCTGTTTCACCTAAATTTTATCTTAGACCCAGGAGGAAAAAGGCAAAAAAATGGGAATGAATGCTGTCCAAAGAGAGAAAAACTCACTCGGACAAAAAAGAGTAAAAAAACCCAAACCAATAATTCAACAAACAGCCACTACCCAGGTTGCAAACCAATTTATAAGATGACAAATTGCTGACCTGTTCCAGCACTTGCAGCTTTTGCTTTCTGTTTCAAATCACTCCAGAATGAAACATTAACTGTATTCCAGGATAATCAAAATAGCATTGTGTGAAATTCATAACTTTTTATTTTCATTTTAGATTATAAAATTTCATTTGGGATTCATCTAATCTCTGACCTTTGAATTTCACTGGTAATCTATTAGTCATGCATATTTGAAGACAAACTGATAGAATTACTTAGGAGATTTTGTTATATTTGGTCAAGGAAAATATATCAGTATTTTATGACAATGTTTGAGCAGGTTATCTGTTGTGCATTATTTTTCTTACAGAAATCTAAAGTTTAATTGATTCTTTAAGTGTACCTCATATACTTATAGAAGACGAACAACCTTTGTCTTGAAAGAAGAAAAGGTGATAAAAGACATATTTTTGTGTTCAAACTATGGTAACGATTGCATCTTAGAATGTATCTTACATGACAGTCATTTTCATTTCACAAATACATACTTTTTCTTCTGAGGTTTGGAGTGATTCAAGTTGACTTCATAATTATTTAGTAAATTGTTCTTTTTCTGTGAAAACCCAGCTTATGTCCTTCTAGTGAATAAAACGTAATAGTAACTCTCCTCCTTCAGCTCCTCTCTACTTGGCTGGCCTCGTAAATCTGATATGAAAAAATAACTCTTCCATTCTTTCAATTTGGTGGAATATTATTGCTAATACTGACAAACAGACAAATCTCAGGCATGCTTGAGAGCACATGGCTATTACTGCCCAGCTAAATGCAAATACCTTTCAAGGAAACACAGAAAAGAGCATCACTGACATACTGAAAAAGCAAATAAAAATAACTCCCTTTAAAAAGAAGAGCATCTTATTTTGATCAACACGCACTGCTCACTATTTATGATGAAAACAAGATTGCACCAATTTGTGGGATGTAACCACTCCACAACAAAATTGCAGTTAAAAGGGGACATTTTCTCTAGCAGGGAATGCACAGCAACTCCCTCTCAAGAGCTGTAACTGGAAGCCATAATGCAGCAGACTGGAAGCAATGGAAGCAATAGAGTATGACCACGGACACCTCTGTTCTCACCCATGCCATGCAGTGGACTCACTGCACCTTCAGACGAGTGAAAACACTTGGATGCTGAATCTCTTCTGGCTAAAGAATCAAGGCTGGGTTTGCTTCCATATGTCTGGGCTTGTTCATGGTCCACCTGACCCAGAAGTCTGCAGGTTCAGTTCATTCCTTTTTAAGGAACTAAACAGCTCACCAGCAACACCATAAATGCTTCTATAAAGGCACTTGATATGCTGAGCAAAATTCATCCCCTCTGACATCAGTTGCAAAACTCTCACTGAAATCAGCACAGCAAAATTCAGCAAATTTTACTGAATTAGGCGGTGTTTTACATTTTCCTCTGGATATTTAATAGGTTGTAAACTTTAGTAGTCACACAATTCTCATTAGTGTCAATACCAGAAATGTGGCTAAAATTGAATCAGTTCCTTCTGAGAATGCTACATGACAACAGATTTAAATGTATGTACAGCAAAAAAAAATTTATTTCAATGAGAAACATGCCTCTTTTACTTTGTTCCCTCAAGGTCTACCCTAGAATTTAGATTAAAGTTTACTAGTTACCTTGGGAAATTGTATTTTGTGAAAATGGAACTTGTCACACTAGGGTCAGTTGTACTAGAAACAGCACTTAGCATCACTGGTCACAAATAATTCAGCATACAATTTTGCAAAATTCAGGAAAAAATATTTCATATTATTGCTTTTTGAAAGAGATTACTGATGCCTACTCCTTACAGACAGAACAGTATAGACTGCAAAATTAAAATATTAGAAAGAATACTTCAGAAACTAAATGTCTGAAGTAACATGTAAAAATCAAGGCAAGAAGCCTAGAAACTGAGAGTAGAAAACCATTTGGCTCCTCAGCAACACAATGGAGTCTATGCTGCAGGCCACATCTTATAGCTAGACAAATTTACTATTTACTAGAAAATGTTAGTCTGAAATTAATTTCTGGAGAAAAACAGTAAAAAAGTAAGAGCATTAAAGGGAATATAAAATATGTGTACAGGCTAGTCAGATTGTAATGGTCGTTTAGTGATTGCCACATGTAGAGATAATAATGTTGCTGAGAAAGGATCAGTCAATCATAGAGATTTTTGTTGTTCTACAGCTGTTTATTAGTCAATAATTGTGTGAGCCATCAGGTAGATAAATCCTAAGGCAAGTTACAAAAATATACTCCAAATATATATTTATGTTGATCACAGAGTCTGTTCGGATTGCTCTGAGTATCTTACTTTTTAACAGTTGTATTCATGTGACACTTGCGTGTACAAGTAGTGCATAACTGACAGTCTTAAACAACAAGCTCAGCTTTATTCTGTTAATTTTAGTTGTATCTAAGCTTGAAATTCCAAAGATAAAATTTCAGTATCAAAACTGATTATTAAAATTTGGATCACTTTAATAAGCAGCATGAAAGGGAATGCAAAAAGGTAGAGACAAGTGGGAATGAAAGCAGCAACAGTAAAAGCACGCAGAATGCAGACTATAGAAAAAAAAAAAAGGNCTCTAATAATTCATTTTTGTTTTAAAAGCTAGCCCAGGACTCTTGAAATATTGCTAAAGTAACAATGATGAAATATATATAAAAATTATAAAGAACATATCAAATAGATATAGCTACACATAATACTATAATAAGAATAATAAAAACACTTTTAATTTTTTTTATTTCTTCTCAGGACAGGTGATATTCTCAGAAGTTTTTCTTACATTCACACTGAAATGGAATGCTTGCATTTCCATGATGTTGTAAAAGTACTGAAATGCACTATTTATTTGATAAGGCATGATTTGTTGTATGATCTTGATTATGGTGTATCATGCATGATAGTAACCAGTTGAGAGCCAGTCCTTCAGATCAAGTGCAGAAGGGATTTGAAGAGGTATTTAGTAAGCCAGATTTTGTGGGCCAGAGATCA